>RJWT010005011.1:0-31917 GCA_004365215.1 Cuniculus paca
ATATTTTTAATAAAACTACTTCACATTTCCTAATCACTTTTTATTATCAATTTCCTAACCAATATTTGTATGTGTGTTTGTGTCTGTATGTCAGTTTCCTGTGAAGAAACCTAGACATTTATCTCCACTTATCCATCTCAACCAGTTCTCCTGTACTGTAGTTACAATATTATAATATCCTCCAGTATTACATTATTGCTTAAATTTAAAAATAAAAATTAAACTTAGTTTCTTAAATTAGATTTCTTTCAGAAATTACACTCAAAATTAAGATCTTATTTAACATATATATACATACAAATATCAAAAGCTAAATATGTATTACAAAAGACTAACCAGTTGCATAATTTGACAGGAAATTCTAGAGAACACTGAAGCATTATAAATCACTTAAGAACTTAAACTAAAGCCAGAAGAACCACATAATGGTTTAGTATTCAGTAAGGCTGTTCAAAAATGTAAACTTCAATAATATCTTCATCTTTTGGACCACAAACTTGCCTCCCACCCGAAGGAGGAGGCTTGAAAATGTGGCATTCTAGGAAATGTATTTTTAAATAAAAGCATGTTTCTTGTTTCAAAGTTTCTTCATAAAACGTTCAAGTTTTGCATACTGACATACAGAAATACATTAATTCAATAATTCATAATGCATATTTGAATAATACTAGGCATTTTATTATATTTTACCTGTCCCAAGGAGCAGAAGTCTCAAAAGATTCTCCCACTATATAGTACTCCAAACCCAGGTCCTGTTAAGACACACAAAATAACAAAAACTACAACATATGCAATCATCAAAAATATTAATATTTCATGTAATTGTTAGTATTATATGTTTCTACTTTAATCTCAACTGCTCATCTCCTAAGGGCACTAGAAGTTTTCCCTGTGAGTAAGAAAGAACCTCCCTGAGGACAGGAACTTTATCTGCCTTGATTTCTTCTGTATCCCTGTCAGCTAACAGAGTGCCAAACACAGAATAAGACCTTAAATATTTCTGCAGGGAATGGACTCTCTCTCTAGGAAATGTCTATGTACATGTGAAGACTAGCAGAACAGATTTTTAATGGCCTGCATAACAAATAATCCACAGGTGTGAGGGCACGCCACCACTCCCCGCACTCTGGGAGGTCCAAGGCTGAAGGATCACATGTTCAAGCCTAGTCTGGGCAATTTAGCCACTTACTGACACACTGCCTCAAAATAAAAGAAAACAAAAAAGGGCTGGGGATGTAGCTCACTGTGAAGGCTCTGAGTTCAATCCCCAATATTGTCAAAAAAAAATTATTTCCAGACATAGTGGTACATGCTTGTAATCCCAGCACTCAGAGATGAGGCAGAAAGATTGCAATGAGTTCAAGGTCAGCCTGAACTACATAGCAAGACCCTGTCTCTCTCAATCAATCAATCAATCAATCAATCAACCAACCAATATGAAAACTGGTCACTAAGATGAAAGGAACAGAAAGTAGAGAAGAGGGTGTACAAGGAGGGAAAGCCAAGTTCTCAGTAGGGTATCTGAGAAATGACCTTTCAGAATAAGACAATTTAAATTACATAGCAGGTAATCCTGGGGTGTGGGGGGGTGGAAGTTGGTAACAACAGAAAAATAATAAGAAATCTGAGTCTGTTATAGTCAAGGTAGTAAAACTAAGAAATAAAAGTTCAAAAGAATATAAGTACAGCTAACTTGAATATGAACTCATAAAGTAGATAATATATAATTAGAAAAATTTTAGCACTCAAATATAAATTATTTTATATAATAATCATCACCAGTGAACCAACAACAACTTGGTAATCAATTTTAGTTTAATATCAATTTTAAAGACATACATATATAAATTAAAGAAATATTACTGAATAAAACAGATTGGTTCTAACCAACGAATGTTTAAAAACACAAGCTCAACTTTGAGAAAATGACTCCATTATTTTGAAAAGCAGAAAAATATTAAACCATCTTTAAATTATTCAAAAGCATACGTAGAGCTGGGCACTGTGGGACCCGCCTGTAAACTCAGCACTCAGGAGGCTGAAGCAGGACTAACATGAATATGAGGCCAGTCAGGCTATCTAGTGAGTTCAAGGCTGCCCTAACTAATGTGACCCCATCTCCAAAACAAACAAACAAACAAACAAACTAAATAAAAAAAAAGTACATAGAAAATTTAAATAGGCTTCTGAAGAGTTACAGCTAATCCAGGGTTCCTGTAAAATGATGTGCTAAAATCACAGTAGCTTAAATGTTTTAAGAAAATTAAAAAGATAATTTTATTCACAAAAGTAGAAAAGTATTGTTCAAAAAATACATGAAGAGACGAGGGAAATATAACTTACTCGCATGTATGCGATGACATAGGTCAGCAAATAACCTCTCTGTCCGTTATCTTCCCCAGCTGCTAAGCCACTGTAATTTATAAAAAAGTTAGTATGTTTAAAATGTACTATTTAAAATATGTGAAACTAATCAGACTAATGATATTTCAAAATAACCTCTTAAATGTCTCTGCCAATATTCCAAAGTCTGAAAAACTAAAATATGAAACACTGCTGGTCCCAAGCATTTCAGATAAGGATACCCAACTAGTGCCACATTCTTATTCATATATTTGTATTATAGTCTTTTCAGATGTAGAGGACTGGGACAATTAGCTATGAAGTTCCAAATACCAGGAAGTTTCTGGAACACTTAAGCATATATTATTTGATATGTTAGATATGTTTATTTTATGCAATTTGGTCTTTGAGACAAAATATACATAGAACTATTAAAGTTAAAAAAAATGTACGGAGAAGTGAAAGACCAACAAGTCTTGTTACTATGACATACAATCAGGGCCAGGGATCTAGCTCAGTGGCCTAAGCACCTGCCTGCCAAGTGTGAGGTCTTGAGTTCGATCCCTGGTGCCAGGAAAAAAAAAAATGCAAAAAAGACATACAATCTATCTGTTTCAATTTGAAAGTAGTTTTTTTTCCCCACAGAAAGTGTATTTGAAAATCTAGTTAAAATCAATTCATGTAACAAATAATTCAGGCCAAGTATTCTGGTGTATGAGTTATTTTTATTTTTAAAAATAACAAATGAATATTGTTTTTCACTATCTTCAGTAAATAGTAATTATTCTTTTTCCATTAGCAGATAAATTTTAACTTGTTTAAGTCAACTAAAGGAGGAATCATCTCTCTTATGACCTCATTTGACATAATCAAAGCCTTTCTTGAGCCAGGGATTTGGCTCAGTGGGTTGTTGAGTTTGATCCCTGGCACCAAAAAAAAAAAAAACCCTTTTTTTCCTGAAGTTTTGTTGCATTTGATGCTAAGTAAATAATACATCATAGATATACTCTTGTTCTATACAAATACTTTCAAGGCAATTTCAGGGCAGAACATATAGGCTAAATGAGAATTTCCTGCTTTACTATTATAAACACATATGTACACAACAGTGTCATCCAGAAGGAGTGGAAAAAACTTGATAGCAAGCAGCTCTAGTCTAGTACTACTTGAGGACAAGGGAAATGAAATGAAGGAGACTGTATTAATAGAATGTTAAGCAAACAAAAAAGCACTTAGGTTAAGTTGCTGAGAGTGGAAAAGCAGAGACAAAAAAACAGTTCTGGGTTGGATACAAGTTAAAGGTAACACAAAATAATGCTTGAAAAAGTCAGGATTTTGCTATAGCAAGTGCTTGGACAAAGACAGCAGAAACCAGCTTAGATATGAAACAGAGTCAAGAAAAAATCACTACAGATCTAGGAAACAGCAATGATTCATCTTGGACCTAGAAGGAAAAGGAAAGGAAAAGAGATTGAAACCCACAAAAGGAAAACCTATGCTGGGAATCTCTGAAAAGGAACATGTTCAATGTGCAATGTGGTGGAAGTAACAGGTATGACCATTTAGTTCAGCAGGCCTGTCTTCATTACATCAGGATGAGACAGTCCTCCTTTCCCTCTCTCAGGTCAAGCTATAGTTCTTTAGATTATGCTGTAACATCTAAGGGAGAAGGAGCTGTACCATACTGAAACTCATGGAACAAACATAGAAACATGAATTTTTAAAGTCTAAAGCAGAAAGTAACTGCCATTGGATGTCCATTTTAAAGTTATAAACCCAAGAAGAAAAATGAATCTGGGCTTGCTTTTCTGAATCATGTTTTCCTACAAATTCAGCTTTTTGGGATTTTTAAGGCTTTCAAAGCTGTCAGACGTATAGCCAGAATTACCTTAAAATACAGTATGTACACAATCCCAAGGCTTAAAAATTAAATGTTTCTAAATTGCCACTTCTGCAGCCACTCCAAAAAACTACACTTAGAGTCAAACTGCTTTAAAGTGGGAACATACATTCCCTACTTTCTGCTCTCCCCACAAACTTCAAACATCAATTCACAAGGTTCTAAAATTGAAAGCTATTCCACGAGAAAAGATGAGGAAATCTAATGCAAGAGGAATGAGATCTCGACAATCATTCTATATAAAAGGGCCATCTGGTGAACCTAATCACTCTCATGTTAAATTATGTTAAACAACTTCAGCATACTTTAAAAATAATGATAACATATTACCTTCAGTTCACGGTAAATGTCAAAATACCTGCCATGAGCACTGACAGGCAGTGTTTATTCTGCTCTTAGCAAAGTAAACCTGCATTACTGGCAAACATGGATAAACAACACATGTATGACTGAAGTATGATTATTCAATATCTGGCTACTATGTTCTGTTGGGTCATATGTGTTCAAAAGTATTGACAAGCATTGGAGTGGGGAGAGAAAGGCAAGGAGAAAAATGGCTAAGACAACACAGAAAAATACTCTGAACTGTTGAGAGAATATTTTGCTAAGAGCAATTAAATTAATCTAATGAAGCAATGGCAACAGGAGTAAGATAAAGAGAAAATTAAAGATAGATTAATAGTGCCTAATTAAAAATAAAATACATTAGTGAAACTAACATATAAAAACTTTAGCAGAAACAAACTTGATGGTACTTTCCTCCAAATTGTTATGCAAAAAGAGAAATGACTCAGAATTTAGGATTAGGCAAGGCAGTGACATCTTAATAAGAAAAATATCCCTGAGTCTTCAATAATTAGAACAAAAAATTACTGTCTACAAAGAACTGGGGGGGGGGGGACCCAGGACCTCCACTTAACCTAAAGAAGGTGTTTTCAAGTATTAAAAAATAAAAATAACTCTTAAATTATCTCCCTAATGAAAATCTGGGTTGTTAAAAACAGATTTTCTTATCTGAATGAAAAGACAGAATTAAAGAACATTAAAATATTAATTACAACAAGGAACAAATAAAAGTCAAAATGGGACCAAAGTTTTTTTTAGTATTTATCTTTTTTAGTATTTATCTTTTTAGTATTTATCTTTCTAGTATTTATCTTTGCTTTAAGTTGATATCTTATTTACTAGACCTATTTTTAATGAATAAAAATTACATAAATTTTGTTTAGAGTAATCAAAATTGCTGGAATTAAAACAACAGTCCTGGTATCAGTTTCTGAAGAGAACTAGATATATATTAAAGATTTGAATTTATTTTTAAATTGTGAGTGGATTGTTACATAATAAAACCAAACTGACTTTACTAATACTCATAGGGGCTCAAATTAAACAAAACTGGCAAATATCTAAAGATTTAAACTAATTTTCTCACATTAGAGTAATTAGGAATAAATGAAATACAAAAAAAGATATAAGCAAAAAGTGTATTATTCAGCTTAATTCATTTTAAAAAAAATTAACCTGCTGGGTGGGCATGGTGGCTCACGCCTGTAATCCCAGCACTCGGGAGGCTGAGACAGGCGGATCGCTGTGAGTTCAAGACCAGCCTGGGCTACAAAGTGAGCTCAAGGCCAGCCTGAACGGCATAGTGAGACCCTGTCTGAAAAACACCAGGGCTGGTGATCTAGCTCAGCGGTCTAAGCGCCTGCCCGGCAAGCGCAAGGTCATGAGTTCAATACCCGGTGCTGCAAAAAAAAAAAAAAAAAAAAATTAAGCAAGCACCTAGCATTTTCCAAGCATTGCCAGTGATTCCCAAGAAGGAATGTGTCATGCTGTACAATTACATACAACATAGAACAAATAGGCATTTTTTACAATCGACCTATCCTAATCAAACAGGAAATGTGGCCATTACTAACTAGTGATGATTTGCTAGCTGCTCTAAATTCTAATTACTCGTATGTGTGTGTGTGTGTGTGTGTGTGTGTGTGTGTGTGTGTTGGGTATGGGGGAAGAATGGGGTAAAACTAAGTAAATTTAATTTTTTATCAGTGATTCAAATACTACAGAAAATTGTCCTCTTCAACTTTCCCCAAGTCCTTTTGAAAAATTCTCAAATCCTAATTAAATACTTAAACACACAAGGAAAAAAATGTTTTAGTTTCAGTCCCTAATATTTAAGGCTAGAGCAGACATAAAAAGACTTCAATTTAAATTGCCTTAAGTTACTTTTTTTCCGACTACTACCATGTTTGGAAGGGAAAAAAGCCTTACAATCATATTATTCATATAACCTAGAAACGAACAAATATGTACATATAGTGCTAAACTCCTCCTTGGAAAGAAAACATGCACATTTCAAAATTTCAAACAAAAAAAGATGACTTGAATTCCAAGCCAGTGAGTCATTAAATGAATCTTTGTAATACGATTACTTTAAACTAATTCCGTTAAAACAAAGTAATTACAAAAAACGATACTGTAAGAGAAAAGGTGAAAGACTAGCAAGCTTTATCATTTATTGAAGAAATTAAAAAACACTTGACAATTTCAGAATAGGATAAAACTGATATATTAATTCTTAATACTCAAAAACAGCACAAAAATGAACTAAAAATGAAGCCTGAGGTCATACATTTTTCCACCCTAACAATGCTGTACTTAAATTCAAACAATCCTAGAAGTTGTACATGAGAAAGAGACGTAAAAGTGGAGCACTCAAAAGCACATAGCTCCAAACTGTTTTACTTTTTTAAAGGAAGGAGATACAACAGAAATAAATATTTGTAGAGAATTCACACCAAGCATAATGGATATGATATATTCTAAGTCCTGTAATAAAAAAGGTAATCACTAATATCTAGAAAACAATTTATGTACTTTAAAAGGAAAAGAAAAAAATGTAGTCCTGATAAATGGCATTTCCAATACAGTTCTCATCAATCAATCGTATAATCCATCAAGCGGACAGACAGGGACCACCCTACCATTACTCAGTAGGTTATATGTGTGAAATGTTTTGTTTCTTTATACCACGACAAAACAGTAAGTGACAGGGGGTGGAGTATAGATAATTAATCAAATATCATGGATTAAACATAATTTCCTTTTAAAAACAGACTAATAGCATGTTTTAAACATACACTATTTCCACTAAAGAATAACATGACAGTGAATTTTTCCTATTTTATTCTAGCACAACATATAACAAATACAATATTGGTATTAGTATAAAAATCTCCTAAACAACAAAATATTTAATACACAGATATACAAGTAGACAAGAACAATACATGTCAATCTAACTTAGTACAAACTTTAGGAGTAAACCAAAAAATAGTATTTTAAATTTACTATCATAAATTACCACAAGTTTAATACTAAATTCAAATTAATAACTGCCTAGACAGAAGCAGACTATTTGGAAATATTAATGCCTGGTACATTAATCAGTGTTTGGAGATATCACAATTTTAGATTTTCTCTTGATAATATGAACTTCAAAACCATACCCAAATTTTGCAGCAATGTCATACACTTGTTTTTCATGTTGAAGAACCTTCTCACGGTCCCCCTCAAATAATAATGTTGCTACACTTAGCTGATTTGGATCAAATCCCTTAAACTATAAAAAAAAAAAAAGGTAAAATGTTATTAGTACAGATAAGTTTTATTTGGTTTTGTTTTGTTTTGTTTTTGAGATAAGTTTTATTTTGCAAAATAGCAAATCAAATAATTTACCTTTTCCCGCAGATCTGAGCTCTAGTATACCAACTGTTAAAGAGCTGAGCTTTGGAACTTTACATGTCAATCAGCAAGAATGCATAATGCATGTAGTCAGACCATTACAATGTAACCAACTATACAGTATGTGAAAAACATCTTTCAAATACGCGGTGGTGTTAATCACAATGACAATGGTAAGCAAACACAAGTAATAATTTGCTGGAATTTTAATTATAATAAAGAATCAAATAATAAGTACAAGATGATAGAACAAAGCAGCTGGAGTAAGGAAGGAAAAGTCCCACAATATCTCTATGTAGCAATAAGAACTTACTATATAATATTTTTTAAAAGAAATCTTGTGCAAAACATTAAAAGAATTCATTACAAAAACATGTTTAAGAAAAGAAAGATACATGCTCCTGAATGCATAAACTAAGCATTATAAACTTCTCAATACTTGACCAAATTGATATTAGTTTATTTCAATTCTAATGGACTTTTGAAATGAATAGTTTCTAAAATAATAAAAAGGTAGTGATGGTGATGACACGAAAATTCTGACTAACAAGAGAGAATGGACTTACATCAATTTAATTTTTCAAGAATAACGAGATTATTGAAAAGAATTAAGATACATTAAAATGGAATGCATTTCTTGGATAAGTACTATAAAAGAAGGCTTAGGCTTGGCAAATCAATGTAAGCGAAGCAAGGGTTATTTAAATGGTGATGACAGAACTGGTTGGCAGTTGGGTAGCAAGAGGGAGGTAAAGATTAATTTAGATATTTATCTCACATTAGAAAATTAAAATAAATTTAAATAACACAGAAAAAACTTAATTTTCATTTAACACAAAAGAGAGATGGAGAGGTAAGTGGTCTTCATTGTATCTCTGGAGAATGGAAGACCTTTCTAAGCTTAGAAACAAAAAAATCACAAGAAAAGATACGAAAATTAGAAACATCACTAAAGAAGAAAATCTCGTATTAGACTGAAAATATTTACTTTCAAAATGTATGACAAAGAGCATCTAATAATTAAAATTCGTAAAAGGGCCAAGATCAAAGCATCAAGAAGAAACAAGATTCTGTCATCCCTGTAAAATCATCACACCCAACTAATTCATATAAAAATTGTATCTAAAAAATACGGAAATGTTCAGTCTCACTAGAGTTCTAAGAAACACCAATGAAAAAAAAAAAGAAACACCAATGAAAATAAAACACTGTTTTCTCCCAGTTAAATTTAAAGTATAACATAGCAAAACAAAACAAAACAAAAACCTCGATGCACTAACAAGGCTACAACAAAGAAAAATGACACACTTGTATTTCTGGTGGTGGCACAGGTTAGTATAGCCTTTTAGGAAAGAAATTCAGAGATCACAAGTTAAAAAAACTCCACACTCTTAGAAAATGTTTATAAGCATAAGACCATTTAATGCAGTATTATTTTTAGAAACTCTAAAACCATAAGAAGGAAATTTCTGAAATGGAATGCATGACTCACTTGATAAAATATTACTCCAACACAAAAAATAGTGATTATAAAATGTATGCAGCAACGTGGAAAAACATTCTTATGATGGGTGAGTGTGAGGGGAAGAAGGGAGAAACAAAATTAATACAGTATACTAAGCATTTAAAATTTTAGCATTTTATAAAAATCCTTACCTTTGTAATATAGAACTTTTTCAATCCATCCAAAAATGATGTAAAAATAGAAGAAACCTGAGGTTTAAGAGCATGACCTACGAGAGGAAAAGTTTATATATTAACAGCAAAAGGCTACTTCAACTTAGTATCCTAAAAGTTAAAGGTTTTATTACTAATGTAAAAAAAAATATATATATATATACCTTTCTCTTCTTTCAAAAGTCACAAACAAGTTTTTATTTACAAAACCCATTCTCAGTTCATTAAGTCAAGTTACTATATGTAATTAATACTATACATAGTTTAAGTTTATCTTTCAATGATACAGTTTATATATAGCAAAACTACCTCATTAATTTCTATTTCATTAAGAACAACCAATGGTGGCTGGTTTTATTTTATTTTTTTAATTATATAGAAGCCATTCAGAACTATAACCAAATAAGGAGTTGCTGCAAAGTTTAAGGTTGTTTCTTAATTAATTCTTAACTCATCCAGAATTCTTGGCATAAAACTAGCAATTGCTTCCTTAATCACACCCAGAGAGGTAAAGCTGCCAGAATAACATAAACGGTGTCTCAGAGTCTGTTAAATTAACATCTTTGCCTGCGGATTAAGCTTAATTGAGTGAAAACCTTTTACTGTTTTCTCACTGTTTTCAGAGAGCAGCAACTTCTCAATTCCCATGACTGTTACATTTAAGAGTCATGCAGCTGGCTGTGGTGCTATGAGCCCAATTCAGAAAAATGTGGCAGATCATTTATACAGAATTTTTACAAAGAATTTTAAAGTCTTTAGTAAATATAAAATTATCTCCAAATAAAAATTTATTTAAAAAATAAAAGGCCTTAACGTTTTTGGATTTTGTTTATTTTAAAGTGTAGGACTTTCCTTTAAAATAAATTCAAATGGAAAACAAGCTGTTTCTACAATACCTATTCCTGGTAGTCTTTTTTTTTTTTTTTTTTTTTTTTTTTTTTTTTTTTTTTTTTTTTTTTTTTTTTTTTTCTTTTTTCTTTTTCTGGCACTGGGGATCAAACTCATGATCTTGCACTTGCCATGTAGGCGCTTAGGCCACTGAGCTAAATCCCCAGCCCTCCTTATCTGTTTTTAAAATTAAGACTCTGAATCTATAATACATACTTACCACAGTTTTGCTGATTATAATTGGAAGGTGTGTTACACAAAAGACCAAGTAAATCTTAACCAGAAGCTAAGAGTTAATTATGCTATCACTGAGCTACAAAAACAAAGCAACAAACAAACAAAACAAACTGCAGATCACATAGACATCTAGCAATCTTCTTGATCCTAGATCAAAAACAAAACATACCATTTCTAGCACACATAAAATTAGAAATAATACATGATTTAAACATTCTCTTCCTGTACCAAATGGAATTAATCTACATAAACAATTAGAAATAAACAGTATAAACATGTAGAGTATGCATTGTGTTCTTGCAAAAAATGGAAATTTTCTACACTATACACAAAGTCTTCTAGTCCACATATCTTTGTATAATGCATAAAGACTCCAAATATCCTTAAGGGTAAATCTTCACCTTAACCCATTGACATTTATGTGCATAATTTCCATTTTACTAATGGGAGTTAGTCACATATATTGCCAATACTGAGTCAACATGAGCTTTGAAGAATAAATGATTGTGAAAGTGATACTGGTTTTTAAGTAGGTCAAGCAAAGAAGCGATACAAGACAATAAAAAAAGTCTTGGGCTTTGAAATCAGACAGACTGAATTCGATCTCAGTTGTACCAGAGGAAATGGTGATGTTAAAAATATTAACAACTAATAATACAGCTTGTACTTTACAAGCAGTGATGAATCAGCAATGGCTACCAGGAGCGTCCTGATAACCCTTGTGAGTAGTTAACCACTATCCTTTGGCTACTTGATGATAAAGCCACGATGATAACTTGCTGATGGAAAAGGTTCAAAGGACACTTAGGAATGAAAAAGGTTACAGTCAGCCAAGAAGCATGGTCAGATCTGTATGACCATGGAAGCTCAGTAAAGGACAGAGGGAGAGAAGATACAGTCAAGACTAGGGCCTACCACAGAGCTAGGTGGGAGTATGAAAGCAAACTTTTAGGTATAGCAGTGAGAATCAGAACAAGGATGAAAGCCAATTGTAACTAAATCTTAATTATAAATACAATAAATAAAACCTGGTCAAATTACAGCTAGTTTTACAAAGGCTGCCATGTAAAACATAATTTACTACAACACTAACACATGAATTTATAACATGTTTCTCAAGGCCTACATGCCTAAATGCAGGTCCAAACAACAGAAGGCATGATTTGCATTCAAATATCTCATTATTTACAAGGCACATTTACTTTTAACTTTTACTTATCAACACTATAGTGTTTTGAAAGTAATTTACTTAAAGAACTAAGTAACTATGACTTAGAAGAATTTAATTTAAAAACTAACTCTGGATATGTTATGAACTTGACTTCCTTAGTTTATATAGTCTTCCCTAAATTAAAATCTAACTACTCTTAGATATGACAATCAAAATCTTTCTGCCTTAGCCTTTAATATTTATTACTGAGCAATCATTCCCATTATTTCGAGACCTGCTTTGAAGGTATTTAAATTCTATAAACTTAGATTCTAAAGTAAATATCTGCATATTAAAAGTATATGAGAACAATAAAAATACAACTGAAAATATGATTAAGTGATGTCAAAAGTGTAATACTTTCGCCAAAATAGAAAAATAAAAATGTTTTGAGACAAAACTTGTCTAATGAATTCTCCACCTAAATACCTCAATGCACTTTAGATATAACCCACTGTAATACCTTTTCCCTCAAACACCATTTCTACTTCTGTACTATTATTTAATCCACACAATCAACCAAATCAAAATCTGGGAGTTGTCCTCAACTCTTCCCTTTATTTAATCTTTCATATCCAGTTGGTTAAATGCTTTTTTAAAAATCTGTGGTCTCTATGTCCATTACTACTTCTTTACTCAAAGTAAATTTATACTCCAAATTTGCCTCTTAAACTTTCTTCAGCTCCTAGCATCTCTTCTAGGTCTATATCCTTCTAATCTATCCTGAGCAACACTCCAGAAAGAGCTTTCTAAACTGTAGAGTTGACTGATTTCATTCCCTCCACAAAGAAACCCCACTGCTGACAAGATAAAATCCAATCCTATATTGCAAAGCCCTGAATGGCCCATTCAGTTTCCTCTCATACATCTTTTACCTACTTGCTATCTGAAGAACACAGCCCTTCTCAAGCACCCTACAACATGCCACTGAGGCTTCACAACATCTCAGTTTTGCTGAGAAGTAAATACATTTGGTAGCAGAGAAGAAAAGACAATCTCTGGCAAACCTCTAGCTCACCTCTGAAGCTTGAGTTCAAGCATAAACCTCCTTCAAAAAGCCTTTTCTGGACTCTCCACCCCCTAGTTTGTAAAACCAAACAGAACGAAGCCTCCTTCACTAAGGGTACCCAGCGCAGCTGCCTCTCACAGTCTCCAGCGCTGCTGCACTCATCACCTGTGTAACTGTCTCTCCTTAGTGGACGGGGTCATCCCAACAGGTGAGAACTCTTGATGCTCTGCTTTCCAGCTTTGCAAGTCTGGGACGAAATGAGAAGATTCTAAAATCACCACTCCACACTTACCGAAATGAAACTGCTGGTTGTCCATGAGGCGGATAGATGCAGGAGCACATCTCTGTTTGAAAAAAGAAAAGATTACGGTACTCATTAAATACAGTAAGAACCTAGACATGCAGAACACAAATGTCACCTTTTGTATTTAAAAGATCAAGAACTTAGTTCCTAAATGTATACAGAAGAAAAGAATCTTAACCTATATAATTTCATGACAATAAATGAAACATCAGTGGCTTCTATAAAATGTATGGTGAGGAGAAGCCTCCATACATACTAGAGCCCCAAGAGTTACATCATTTATGAACTACATTATATTAAACTCTTACATTTAAAATGAAGACATGGTGTTGAAAATTTCCATGCGCCAAAAGCACTTTAAAAATTATCTGCAATGTCTTTACAGACAACTCAAGCAATATTTCTTTCTTTTTATTCTTTCTCATAATCCATTTTAAATAGAAAAAGCATCCAGAGTGTCCAGATTTCTAATAAGTTCTTTCAGTGTTAATTGTATGAAAACAGCAATGAGACGGTGAAGAATAAGATTACCTAAAGAATCAAAAACTGCACCATTTATTTATTTAGGCACTTGCTAAAAGTTGCAAGGAAAAATAATGAGGAAAGCCGATACAGATTGAGTCTTACTAATCGAAAAATCTGAAGTCTAAAATGTCCCAGTATCCCAAACATGTTAACTCAGACTTGTCACACAAAATGTTTCAACTTTTGGAGCATTTGCATTTCCAGATGAGGGATGCTCAACTGGTAAACAAACCTTTCAAAGTCTGAAAAACTCCAAAATCTTAAACACGACTCATCCCAAGCATTTTGGACAAAGGATAGTCAACCTGTACTCATACTAATTTTGAGATGATAAAATCTAATTTTGTGATGATAAAATACAAACTCTAGCAAGGTTCAAGTTAGCTATGATTTCTCCAAAAAATTAAAGTGAGCTGAACCTCAAACATGATTTTAATTTTCTATGCAAATTTAAACATGGTTGAAGTTTTACAAGGGGTTGCTTTTAGACCACAAAGTTTTGACAAATTTCCTAAACTTTTAAAACATTTATCTTGTCATATTTATCAGTAAAATTTGTAACAAGCTGGGGGGGTCTAGCTCAGTGACCTAAGTGCCTGCCTGGCAAGCATGAGGTCATGAGTTCAATCCCAGGCGCTGCAAAAAAAAAAAAAAAATAATAATAATAATAATAATTTTCAAGCACAAGGTCATGAGTTCAATCCCTGGTGCCGCAAATAAAAAAAAATTAAATTTGTATCAACACAAATTTGACTCGCTCAAAACGATACACATCTTAAATGCATTGCATTTTTACTATCATTTGCTTTTAATTGAACGAATATTTAATTCTTATAAAAATATAAATTTTATTTCATCCAATGAAAAACTAAATATGATTCTAATTTTGAAGACTACACAATTTGTTGACTCCTCTTTGATTCTAAAAATAGGATAATTCATTTTTAAAAACCCACTGCCAAGACTTAAGAAAAGGTATTAGGTAATCTTATACACACATCATAGCTTCACATTTTAAAGAATCCTGTAGTTTCCAAGCTCCTGTCCTACATCTTTATTTCAAATAAGGAAACGGTCCCATCAAGGCAGCAGAATTGGTATTACACCTTTTACACATGAAAACACAAAAATCAGTAAGGTTAAAATACTTGTCCAAGGTCTGTTCACTGTCAAAGAGTAAAGACAAAAGTAACACCAAGGTATCTTACTAAGATGAACACCACTGTCCCATACAACCTCCAAAAAAATCATTTAGGACATACTGTACATAGCTTGAAATTCACATGGGAAACAAAAATTATATGAAAACCATCTTACTTGATATTTTGTTGTCTTATTAAAAGTATGATAGTTAATAAAATAAAGAGTTTACAACCTGAGTAATTTCAAATATTGATATAAAGGTATCTTTGTAGTTCAGTTAATGCTTCTAAAAATGTTCCCCATTTCCAAAATACTAACTTTTTTCACAGCTACAAATCTGGAATGTTTTTAATAAAATAAGAACATCGACTTCTAATAAAATACATGAAGCCTAATTACACCAGATTTCCTTTCTTCATAAAATAAATAACATATCCATATAATATATAGTTATACATTTTGGGTTAAGTACATCAATAAAATATGAAAGAATTCACAGTTATCCTTTCATTCTTAAAGAAACAATTTTTCAAAATCCTACCAACAGCTTATAAATTTCATCTACTGCCAACCAGATTCAACTTCACCTATATCAAAGGCAGGTGTTACTAATGAAAACAACCAATATAAACACTTGTATGAGAAATGGGATGAAAGTACACTATATTTAGTATAGTAAGTTGATATTGGCACTTAATCCCTAAAACAATTAAAATATAATTAAATACAATTAAATCTTCATTTGTAAACATTATTCATAAAATATATTTTGAAAACCACTGGGATAATGTGGTTACAGAAGGAGCACTGTCTGGCATTAAGAAGTTACTGCAGAGTTTCTTAGATATGGGAATGTTACTGCAGTTGCAAAGAACACTTCTAATTTTTAGGAGATGGATGCTAAAATATTTAGAAGTGTCATGATGTTTGCAACTTGAATTCCAGTGGCTTAGAAAATAGAGAGAATAGAACAAAAATGTTGAATATATAGGTTGATATAAAAGTGATCACTAAACTATTCTTTCAATTATTCTGCATGCTTAAAATTTCTAAATTAAAAAACTAGAAAAATAAAGTTTCATGGAACTTGTTGAACCATACAGCCATCAATATTCAGTTAAACAGAAGTGTGATTTTTAACTTGACAGCTGAACCTCACAAAATAGTCACATACACTTGCTTATCCAATATAATACTTATAACTGAGATGCATAGTTGATGGTAAGAGACAAATATTAATAAGAAGCCTGTTTTAAAATGGTTAAACTAAGTTGGTTTCAACATTAAACATGTTTTAACATTGACTTTTTTGAAATTATCAAATTCAAGTCAAGAGCTTCAAAGTTTCGTATTTTAATAGTGCCAGGTTTTTCAGACAATAATAGTTTTTCAATTTGTATCATAAGTAAGTTCTTTTAAGTAAAGCAATAAAACTGAAAAATAACATCTAGATTAGTGTGTGATCCTCTGACAATTTTTAAATTATTGTACATCATCCTAAATACACAAAAAGTTTGTCTGGAGCCTGAAATAGTTATCATTGTGACTAGTTAAACAGAAGTTCCTGTAATCAAAAGGCTAAAATAAAATAATGCTACTATTCTTAAATAACAGTCTGAGTTACTGTATCTAAAGTTAAGATGAGGTTGGTTCCATTGCATTAAAACTAATTGGGTAGGTTAAAAAAACTCCAAAGACTGTTTTTTGAGGCTAGAAAGCACATAAATTCTAATAACTGGGAGCTCTAAATTCACTTCCATGTTATTTCAGGACACTAGACTGAGACTACTGTATTCCACAGACAACGAAGGGGAAAAAAAGGTCCTTGAGTTAAAGTGACCCCTGCTGGTAGGTGACTGTAACAGGAGAGAGAGAATTCTGACCCATTTTTATAGTAGACTAATGACAAACTGAAGACATTTGACAAAAATTGCTTACTCAAACTTTAGAATCTCTCATGTTATCAGACTTGCACATAAATTGGCTTTACAGTTACTAAACAGTATAAGAAGTTTGAAAGACTTATGGACTAATAAATATCAATATCTTTATTTTAATTGAACAAAGAATAACCACATTGACCTCAAACGATGGATATAAGAATAAGTCGAAGTGCTGACACTTTAACCCCCTTAAAGATGCTACAATTAGGAATTTACTTAAATAATAATCTGAAAAGTAAAAATTCACCCTGATTAGTCTTACTTTACTTAGTGGTAGCAGTATTCTCTGTACTAACTTAAAAAGCAACAGATTTCTCATTCCAACTATTTTAATTAAAGAAAACAGTTCCTGTAAGAAACACATCAAAAGAGTTCTGTGAAATGTCTTCCTAGACCATATCTTGGTTCTTATTTGCCACAGAAAAATCACAACTTAGCACTTCAGATGAGATACATTATCTGAGAAGATATCTCTCAAATGGCTAGTTACTGGCAAAAGGAATTCAATATTAACATATATTTGAAATACCTGCAAGATTTCTATTATACTCAGTTCTTAAAGATTAAATTATAAAAGTATAAATGGCGAATGGTTCTATATCTCTGGCGTCATGGCTAAGGAGTCATCTTTGAATTGAAAAGGTTTGTTTCATCAAAGGGTAAATCAAACTTTCTGTGTAGAATCTAGAAATAGCCTAAATTTCTGAGCCAAAAGGCTATACTATAGTCCGCTTATTTCACAACATCAGAACCAAATGCTTCAAAACTAAACCCCACTGCAATGCCATAAAAAATTCCAAGAGAATTTATCACAGTAATGTTCACTTTATTGATTATTAGAAGTCAGGAACCATGTCTATTTAACTTGCATACTACCAACTGCACTGTGTGGCTTATAAAATTAAGATCCCAGTAACTTGTGCAAGAGATGATGATAAAATTAATTTATTTAAAAAGTTCCAAGATGATAAAAGAAATCTTTTGAATGCAGATCTCTGGAAATTAAAACTTAGAATGCAGACAGATTCTTCCTCTAACTTATTAATCTGAGTTGATATAACAGATAAAATCATATAACATTTAAGATTATTGGCTTACAGCCAAAGGGTCTATATTGTAAACAGTAACTTCTCTTTAAAAGGTAATTATCTCTTGGTATTCAAAGAATAAAATAATATATAATATGTGTGGTTATTTTATATTAGGAAAGAGTCAAAAGTTAGGCAAATCTCCTAATTATAATTTTCAGCTTTAAAAAGTTAAAATAATTGGTTCTGAATAGCTTCTAGTACCCAGCATATTTTACTGTCCTCATTTTGCTGGATCACATAGTAAAGAATCCAATTAACCAAGCATTTGACTAGTTATTCTCTGTGCTTTAGAAAGAGTAAAGTATCACATACATAACACACACAATTTAAAATGGCAATTCTGTTTCCTGTATGTAACAAACATTCCCAAGAATTACTGCTGAATATGAAAGTTTTAACTATTTTATAAGGTATGTGTTAAACAATTCTTCAATTTATTTGAATCTCTAAAGGATAAATTAAGTTTTCCAGAACAATTCATGAACTAGCTATCCAAAATTATACTCAAAAGTTACTAGAAAAAAAAAAAAAACTTCACAGTCTAAAACTGATTACAGTAAATGTTACAGAAGGTAGAAAAGGCCATCCTTGTTGAAAGGTAATGAGAGAAAAAGCAGTCTTTTAACCCACAATTCTAAAAACTTTGTTCTGACACTAAGAAAGACAGTTTGTAAGACAATGAGTACTATCCATCCCAAATATAGACAGTTTTGCCCTTCTGGAACAAATGCTCATCTCTCGATATCACAAGGGCATGACTTTTAAATTTTTATTGAAAATAAAATGCAAAACTACAAACTTTGAAAATTGCTTTTGAGTTTATTTCAATATTCAGTTTTCCCTTCAAACCTTGTAAAGACATCACTGCCATTTCCAGACAAACAATAAAAAGGAATAAAACACTATATGACACTCATATTCTGATTTTTAAAAACAGCATGTTTTCCCAGCTTGTGAAGCTACAAAAGGAAATTTGTTCTGAGAAATCTTAAAAATCACTTACCCATCTACTGAGTAAAGTTGAAGGTAATACTGGATTGCCATTTATGAGAATGAATCACATTAATCTTCCACTAAATCTTCCTTTCTAGCTCCCCACAAAGCAGTGAAGTACTGAATGAGGACAATCCCTCATATGGACAAAGATCAGATGGAGACCTTAGAATCCTCCTGCTGCCAGTGAAAGGGTGCTTAATTTATTCCTTCAGTAAGAATAGTAAAGAAAATAAACAGGAGCCCACTTTGCTATTTGTGAACAATTGTGTGTTCCTTTCCAAAAGATACTCATCCAAAATTGTTTCATTTCAAAAGCAAGTTGAGTCTGAAAATATTGCAAAAATGGAGATGCTATGAAATGACAGTGAAGAATTAGAAGCAGCCAACTCATTATTCAATCAAGAATTTGGCACGAGCATGAACCATGTACTGTCTATTTTAATGGATCTTAATTCTCCTGCTATCAGCTGAAATTCCAAATCCCAAATTGAACAATGACTAGTGCCAAAATCTGGTAATTTTTTCACTTTTTCTGCCGGACAACACTATTACAAAGAAGAGGAGCAAACAGTGTCCCATTTTGGACATATAAGATTTGTGCATTCTGTAAACTAATAGGCAAATGTCCCCAAAGTAGTATAGTCTTTTGTCCATTTAAAATTAGTGCCATTCTACATGCCTATTATAAATAAAATATGTAGGTTCCCAAAATAATGTAATATCCTCAAATCACAGTAACTGTTCTTAGCAACTGTTTCATGAATAAGAGCAACACTTGAGAGTAAGGTATTATCTATCTGTATTTTTAATCAAGTAAGGCAAGCTTTCTCATTCACAGTATTTGCCTAGAAGTTGTC
Source organism: Cuniculus paca (assembly GCA_004365215.1). Taxonomy (NCBI): domain Eukaryota; kingdom Metazoa; phylum Chordata; class Mammalia; order Rodentia; family Cuniculidae; genus Cuniculus; species Cuniculus paca. The sequence goes on from RJWT010005011.1 coordinate 19,871, forward strand.
CACTACAAGTATAAAAAAACCAAATTGTTTTTAACTATAGTACACAAAGGTGGATCTTCCTAACAATTATTACTTTTATTTATTCCAAGATATAGATCCAGTGTAGGGTTTGTTTTTATTTGTTTGGGGTGTGTGTCTTGGAGACTGAAACCAGGGCCTCCGACATGCTAGGTACACACTCTAGTACCCATTCTTTCAGATACTAACTCACAAGTAAAACCATAAAGCTTTATAAATGGATTTTTTTACTTCAAATACTTAGGCTAGCTTAAATTTGATTTTAGTATACTTTCCTTGGTCTTTAAGTAATGGAAGATTTCACAAACAAGTATCAGTACACTTGAACTTCACTGTTCAGAACTCAGACATTATTTTAGTATAACAAGTATTATTTACTCCTGTAACTTACCTCCATATTTTCATTTAATAATTCTGCTCCATCATTATTGCCCTCCATCATTCTAGCAAACATGATGTAGTACTCACTATGCTAACTCCCCAGTCACAATACATCACCTAAAGTTCTAATGAGTTAGGAGATCATACACAAGGATTTCAACTTTAACATTTACTTCTGAATTAATACAACCAAAGTACCAAGTCCAAAACAGTTCATATCAGGACTGTGTGTCCTTTTGAATCTTCTCCCTACCCTAGGAGACAGGCAATTAAGGGACCTCTGCCAAGTCTAGCAATCTAACTGATAAATAACTAAAGCTACTTGAAAATTATAAAATTAAATTGTTAAATTACATGATCATATACCTAGACTTCTTGAAAATGAGAAATTGTAAGATAGAATAAGCATTTCAGAAAGCAAAACCGAAGCTAGGCATGGTGGCACACACCTGTAACCCCAGCACTTGGGAGGGTGAGGCAGGTGGATCACCAAGAGTTCAAGGCCTTCCTTCCTGGGCTACATAGCGAGATGCTGTCTCAAACAACAACAACAACACAACCAAACACGCATACAAAAGTAAAACTGAATGTATACAATAAACAGCATTAGAAATACCATACATATAGATAAATCTAATTTTTTTGGTTTTAAATTTCTTTAAACATTAAGAATGGTTGTCTTGGGATGGTGAGAAAAAGACTCTGCCACAATAATATGGGCCACGTGCTAAACAGCTTTCCCTTGCTTCATTCATTAGTGTTTCCCTCAACCCTGCTCTAGATATCACCCAGGAAGTGATTTAGAGGGATTGCATTAAAAATCTCTTTTGTTCACAGATTCTAGTTGAGCATGGTGAATAAGAAGTTTTAAAGAAATCTAGGAGTTTTTAAAAAGCAAGAAGAAAGAGCTAAGTATATTCTCTTAACTTTCTTCCTGCTGAAAAATACTGCAACAAGAATTATGCTTCAACTATGGCAGCTCAAATAATAAACAAATTCCTAAAGAAACACAGGAATTCCACACTGTTACACAAAACCGAATACAGAAATAAGATTACATGCATCATTTAGTTTCTATAAAAACTTTAATAATATAACTTATTTTACTAAGGGAATAAAACATGAGAATTCTTTCTAGCTTACAGCTAAATATACTGTTATATCTGCTGTACCGCATTATATTACTTAATAGCCTAAAGGTAGAGCCTAGCAGTACATTCTATGTATAATGAACTTCGATTACTTATATTTAATTGTTAGGCTCTGGGGTAAATGATAATCGGCCATTACTTCTGATTTCAATAAATATCTTAATGTCACTTCAATTAATCACAAAACATCCAAAAATACTTTAAGACACAACACTCAGTGAAAGAATCATTCAAATGACCATCAAGCCAAGTATATACTTTACCTTGGTTTAAAATCAGAGCCCTCTTCAAAAAATAGGTGTGATAATATAATTACTGAAACAAATTGTAACTGCACTTGAAGGGATGATTTTACAATACTCTCTTTTCACACAGAACTGGGTAAAAACCACAAAAATATAACACAACTAAATACGAAGATTACTCATAACATATCACAATTATGCAGTAGAATTTTTAAAATATAAATATATATCTTTGTTTTTTCCTTTTTTTTTTTTTTTACCTGTTTTGCAATTTCTCTTAAACAGGCTACTCCTTGTTCAAAATTAGGGAAAGCTACCGAGCCATACTTTTGGTATTCAGGGGTTGGTCTGATTTTTATTGTAGCTTCTGTTATTACACCAAGAGTTCCTGAAAAAGAAGGGGGAATAATCCAATATATCACATGACAAGTTTCTGTATCATATTTAAATCTATTTAATCTATTTATTTTATTAATTCATTCTAGTACTCATATTTAAGTCTATTTAATCTATTCTATTTGGGGAATAATGGCTATTCATATTTTTTTAGATAAACAAGCGAATTTTATAATTTCTCAAAAAAGGTTTTAGAATAGGCTTTTCTTAGTTATGCATGAATATTTAAAACATTTTAAAGTAACCTTTCTCAAGAAGGTTACTTTTAAATGGTTTTTAAAGTATTACAACTTAATAAAAGACAAAAAAATTAAGAAAACAACAGATTTTTACATCACAGATAGTAAGACAGATTTTTTCCTTGATGTGTGTGCCTAATTTTATTGTGAAAACAATTTACTAGGGCAAAAAGAACCTAACCTTCTGAAAAACTTAAGATGATAAAAAAAATTTTAGGAAATATTACTATCACTTTTTTCCTGAGAATACAAAGAAAAGACAAAAGCATTACTGAGACATCCTTGTAAAAAACGTACTTAGAGACAAGTTATCATAAATATTTAGCACAAGAGGACTACCAATGAAACAAACATTCTTTTATTACATGGAGAAGCAAGGGATATCAGGAAGGATAAAACATAATGCAATTAAAACACATGACCTAAATATGCCAAAATATTTGGATAGGATTAAAAAGTAACACAGTCAATGAAGCTAAGCTTTCTTAATTAGTGATTTCTGATGTAGAAATGGTAGAAATTAATAATATTATCAGCATTTCTGAAGAATCATTTAAAAAGTATTAAGAAAGAAATCACAGAAATTGTAGAACTTACTTACAAGCCTAGAAATAAAAGTATCACAAAAGTCAAAGCTACCAATAAGTTTATGACCTACCTAGAGCAATTTATCAATGTAGGAGACAGTATTAAAAACTAGTATGAATCCATAAAAAGTTAATTAATTACATTAGATCAAAATATATTCCTTATGGAGACACAGGATTTCTGACTGGGATTACACAGTACAATCTCTTATAACTTATATGGTCATTAAAGCTCGCAAGTTTGGCACAATTAATGTTTTAATGGAAAACAGATACATCTTATAAAATTTAAAATAGTGACTAAACTTTCTCTTTTATTTTAATATCTTTGAAGGGTAATTTAAACAAAATTTCCCTGAAGTACAGAATTCAACTCTTACTATATTCACCAATATACAAAACAATCACTGTAATCTGTTTAGACCATTTTCATCTCCCCACCAAAGAAAACTATACCAATTAAACAGTCACACTCCATTTCTATACCCACTACCTAGCCATAGGCAACCATGAATCTATTTTATGTCTATATGGATTTCCACATGCTGAAAATTTCATAGAAAAGCAATCTCACAATAAGTGGTCTTGTGACTGGCTTTCCACTTATCACATTTTCAAGGTTTTCCTACATGATAGCACATACTAGTATTTCATTACTTTTAAATTGCCAGATATTATTCTCTTGTATGCTATAACTCATTCTGCTTATTCATTAGTTGACAGACATTTGGGATTCCACTTTTGGCCTACTATGAACAATGCTGCCATGAATATATACACAAACTTTTATGTAAACATGCTTTCCTTACTCTTGGATATACGCCCCAAGACTTTCTTAATTTCAGAAAACATCTTTGATTCTCTTCCATACAACACCTGACTGACATGGCCAAGAGGTAGAACTCACTTTTTGGTTTCAGCCATAGTTGGTAAGACAAAGGTTGTACCTTCAGTGGGGGGCACACTGATGCCAGGATAAACAATGATACAGAAGGGCATCATCTGTCCTTGCCCATTGCTTGCAATGAGCTGCTTTCTTGACAGAAAAAGCAAACCTGTATGACCTACTTTCCTCACCTACTTGCTTTCAGCGCTGTGAAACACCACTGTCACTACCCCATCTCCAGAGAGGGAGATGCAGGCCCTAAGATAGCTCCTACACACACTCCAAAAGAAATTACTTCCTTTGTAACACAGAGCAGAGGTGCTTTAGCCTAAGAATACTCTGAAAAACAGTAAAGGTTGCTGTAAAAAAAGTCAACTGGGAGACAGCACAGGTAGGTTCATTAGAGACAGAGGATAAACTGAGGGCTGTCTAAATTAGCCTGGAAAAGGCACGCTGGAGAGGGTCAGTCAGTCTCTCGCTGTCTGTCTGTCTGTCTGTCTGTCTCTCTCTCTCTCTCTGTCCTGAAAAGGGACATTAGAGAGGGTCTGTATCTGCCTGTCTCTCTCTCTAATTAGCATGGGAAAGGGAGAGTGGAGAGGGTCAGTCTGTCTCTCTCTCTAGCCTGGGAAAGGGACACTGGAGAGTGTCTGTCTGTCTGTCTCTCTCTCTCTAACCTAGGAAAGGGACAATGGAGAGGGTCGCATACCCTACATCCCTCCCCCCAACTCCCCTGCCTTCTTCCCTCCCTCCCTCCTTTATACACACACCCATATACCTCAAACTATCTCCCCTAAGGAGTCTGAATTTCATTGGATTAATCTGCACAGCAATTTATGCCCCAGGGCATTACTGAAAACACTAAAACAACCATCCTACAACCTGTGGGTTTAACAGCTACCCAGATGAGGCCAGCGAAAGAGTAAGACACCTAGTCACACTGTCATTCAAAGGACCAAACATCACAGCATTAACACTGCAAGGGGAAAAGGTACAAGGGGACAGACCTCACCAAAATAATACAGCTAGTCCCCAAATACCCAACCAAATAATAACAAGTTCTGCAGGGAGAGGGCAATACACTGAGTTGCCTCAATCTGCCATTGAAAATACCTAGTTTTTAACCAAAAAAAAACCGAAAAACAACACTGACACATAGAAACAGAAAAATATAATCTCTATGGTAGGTAGGGAAAGCAAACAGAAACTGCCTGAGAAGTGACCAGATGTCAGATTTTAAAAAGATTTCAAAGCAGTCACTGTACATGTGCTCAAAAGACTGTGATAAACCATGATATCAAAAATAAAAAAAGACAAGCTAATAGTGACAATAAAGATTATCTATAAAGGGAGTCATACTTAACAGTTTACCCCAAGCATTGTGTTTTTTTGTTTGTCTGTTTTTTGGTACTGGGAATCAAACTCAAAACCTCCCACGTTCCAGGCAGGTACTTACGCCGCTGAGCTCTGTCCCCGGCCCACATTGTATGTTTATGTACTGAGTATCTGGAGTGTCTCTTGGGCAGGTGACATTTCAACCAGTAAATTCTTATACTGAATAAATTTCATAAAATTCTCATTTTTATATTTTGTTATGAAAAATTAACAAAAAATGCAATTTTTGGTCATCTTGTATTTAAAGTGCCTGCCTGCTAAGCGCAAAGCCATGAGTTCGATCCTCAGTACCACAAAAAAAAAAAAATTTAGAGGTGGCCAGGCATGGTGGCGCATGCCTATAAACCCAGCACTCGGGAGGCTAAGGAGGCAGGAGGATCATTGCAAATTCGAGACCAGCCTGGGCTAAAAAGTGAGCCCGAGGCCACCCTGAACTGCATAGTGAGACCCTGTCTCAAAAAGACAAAAAAAAAAAAAAAAATTAGAGGTGAAGTTAATACAAGAATGGACAAGGATTTCAGCTCTTGCTACTTCTATTCAACAGAAAAAACCAATGAAAGCAAAAGATGGTTCTCTGAAAAGATCAATAAAATTAACAAACCAGGAAACAGATAAAAAATAAAATTCCTAGAATCAGTCATGAAATATGGGACATAACTACTAATCTTGAAAAAGTAAAAAGGATTATAAAGGAATACTATAAACAAACCATTTGATAATAAATTATAGATAACATAGATAAAAGACAAATTCCTAGAAAGACTACTGAAATGACTCAAAAACATAATTAAATTAATAACTAGTAATCCAAACACAAGTCAGAAAGGAAAGCTCAGACAGATGATTTTACTGCTGAATCATACCAAGCAGTTAAGGAAATAATACCAATTCTTCACACTTTCAAAAAGAAGAGGTGAGAACACATCCCGACTTATTTTATGAAGCCACTACTCTTCCAATAATATCAATAAAGACATCACACGCACACACACACACACACACAAAAACAACGTATCAGTATCTCTTATGAATGCAGACACAAAAACCCTATACAAAATATTATTAAACCAGCAACATGTAAAAACACACACTATAACCAAGTAGGATTTATCCCAGAAATAAAAAGGTAGTTCAACACCTAAAACTGAGTGACATCTACAGCTCAATTAGTGTAACACAACATACCAAATTTTTTAAATGACACAAACTTCTCACCAGAGGAAAAATTCAAACGTTATGATAAAAAAATTAAAAATATTAATAAAGAGCAAAACAAATGATAATAGGAAGTAGGCAGATCTTTTTCAAAGGGGAAGGGAAACAAGAGCAAAAGGGGGAGAGGAGAGAAAGGGGATGAAAATAAAAACTGAAGAAAAAAGTGGAAATGGAGCTTTTGTAAATGGGAAGAACCAGAGAGGGTTTGGGAGGGACAGGAGACCAAAAAAAAAAAAAAAAACAGAATTAAGAAGTATAGGGTACATGTACCAACTCCACATGTTAAATGTAATCATTATGTGCTACAAACATGTACTAACAGCTAGAAGAAAGAAACACAAGAACCAGGAATTAAAAGGAATTTCCTCAACCTGATAAAGTCAATCTAAGAAAAATCCATACCTAACATCATACTTAATGGAAAAAGACTAGATGATTTTCCCCTAAGATTAGGAATAAGACAAGGATTTCTGCCCTTGCTACTTCTATTCAACACTGTACTGCAGGCTGTAGCTTAGACAAGAAAATAGATAAAAGGAACCACATTAGCAAGGAGAAAGTAACAGAAGACATGATCATGCATATAGAAAATGTTAATGAATCCGGTAACAAACAGAACTTAAAAAGGAATTCAACAAGTTTGTTGGATATAAGAATAATGTACAAAAATCAATTGTATTTCTCTACAATGAAATTTAGAAAACAATTTCATTTATAGTCACATAAAATAAATGTGACAAAGAAACACAAAATTATACTTTTAAGACTACAGTTTTGTTGAAAGGAACTAAAGATCTATGAGTATGTAATTGGAAACACATCTTATATTCACAAATTGGAAAGTTCAACAAACTTAGGACAGTAATACTCCCATAAATGATCCACAGATTCAATGCAATCCCTACTAGAATCAAAGTAAGCTTCACTGCAGAAATTTAACAAGCTAAGTCATAATTCATATGGAATTGCAAAGGACCCAGAATAGCCAAAACAGTATTTAAAAACAACAAAAACAAAGAGTCATACTTCTTGATTTTAAACCCTGCTTAAAAAATAATGGTCAGGCATGATGGTGCATGCCTTTAATTCCAGCACTCTGGAAGCTTAGGCAGGGGCTGCAAGTTCGAGGCCATCCTGGACTACACAGTGAATTCAAGGCCAGCCTGAACTACATAGTGAGAATCTGTCTCAAAAAGACCTGGAAAACAAAAATAAACAACCAACCCCCCCAAAAAAACAAAAACACAACAGCCATCAAGTCAGAATGATACTAACATAAAAACAGACATATAAATCAATGGAGAAGAACTGAGAACCCACAAATAAATCCATGTTTCTCTGGTTAGCTGATTTTTGACAAGGATCCCAAAACCATCCAATGAGAGAACAGTATTTGAAAAATGGTACTAGGACAAATGGATATCTACATACAAAAGAATGAAGGTGGACCCTTAAATCACACCCTGTACAAAACATAACTCAAAATGGGCCAAAGACCTAAAGCCATAGAGTTTAATCATCATGGTCTTGGATTTGGTATTAGATTCTCAGTTATGATACCAAAAGCATGAGCAACTAAAGAAAAAGCAGATACATCTGACTTTACCAAAATTTAAACTTCTGTGTTTCAAAGGTCACTAGCCAGAAAACTACAGTATAACAGAAAATATCTGTATATGATTTATCTGACAGCAACTTGTATCTAGAATAAAGGAAGATCTCTTACAATTCTACAATAAAGGTAAATAACCCAATTAAAAGTGAGTATTCTAAATAGACATCTTCTAAGAATATACAAGTGGCAAAAAAAAAACTGAAACAAAAAATTTTTAATTCATCATTAGTTATTTAAAAAAATGACATCCTACTTCATCCCACTCATAGATATTATTTTAAAAAATAAGTATTGACGGGAATGTGAAAAAATGTGGAACCTCCACACACTGCTTGTAAGAATGTTAAATGGCACATCAATGCAGTAAACAGGTTGGCTGTTCTTCAAACTGTGGTGACCGGTACACCCAGCAACTCCACTCTAGGTATATACCCAAGAAAAATGAAAGTATTATGTCCACACAACAATTCATACATGCTTACCACAGTATAACTGGTAATAGCCAAACAGCAGAAATAACTAAAATGACCATCAATTGATAAACAGATAAACAATATGGAGTGTATCCATGTAATGAAATATTACTCAGTCATAAAGAGAATGAAGAACTACTCATACAATGTTACAAATGGATCTGGAAAACATTGTGAGGTTAAGGAAGTCAGTAACAAGACACTACAAGTTATTTGAATCCACATATGCTACTGTCTAGAGTAGGTCATTCCATGCAGATAGAAAATGGAACTGCTTCTCAGCCTTTTGGCCAAGATCAAGTGAAAGTGGATCTGTAGTTAGGTCCTGAAGGGGTGGAGAACAGGAAGCAGATGTGACAGCCAAAGAGTACAGGTTTCCTTCTGAGATGAACTACTTTCTAATCCTTTGTCAGAGAACAGGCTGACAGTAAACTATTATACTATCACTCTGCTGTCCTGTTGGTCACCAGCATAGGATCTTATCTCATACATATTCCTTCTTACTAAGACAAGTAATATCACTGTAAATTTTAGATAATGTAAATAAATAAATAAATAAATTTTAGATAATGTCCTTTCACTATATTGATACCTTTATTAAGTTTATTTGCAAATTTTTCTGCTTTTTTCAACATTTTTAGAAGTTCCTGGTGGTCTTAAAACACCTGATGTTCAAAGTCTGTTCTACAAACAAATTTGAAATTTGTTAGGGATAAATTTCCAAAGAAATTAATCAACTCTTCTATTTAGTCTCTCCACAGACTACAAAAAACCTTTATAAAAACTTGCCCAAACTCAAAAGACACAGAATGAAATTATTAGAGAAGATCAATACAAACCTTGGCTTTAGAAGGAAATATTTTCTATCCAAAACTAAACTCTAAGTTCCCAGTTCTCTTGTGAAACACTTCCTTACTTCTGAGAAATAAAGCTATATGAAAATATTTCTTTGAATTGTAGTGTTGTAATTTGGGTACAACCCAAAGAAAAAAGTGCAAAGCTCTTAACCAATAAAAGTTTGTTTAACTATATCAGGGCATATTCAGTGAACGGAGTATCATGTGGCCGTCAAAAAGGAATGAACTGGTTCAAATGTGACATGAAGTGAGTTCTCTTAAAAGGAATCAAAACACAGGAAGCCCTCAGTTGTCTCAAAATATATACTTACATAGTTATATATAGCAACAGTGCTTACTCTAGGTAGAAAAGATGTTGGTATCACGGTGATAGGCAGATTTTCCCCTATATATCCTGGACTATTTTTTGAATTTTATACCAGTTTCTACCTATCTGAATATTGTAAATGTACATGCTATTATTCAAAAATCTTACTTTAAAATGCATATACTTTTACATTAGCAACCCTTCTTTAAAATTCTTTATCAAAATTCTAAGGCACTGGTATGAAGAAACCATGACATCTTCAAATATATAGTGTAGGGGCTGGGGATTTAGCTCAGCGGCACAAGCGCCTGCCTGGCAAGCATGAGGTCGCGAGTTTGATCCCTGATTTAAAAAAAAAAAAACACAAATATATAGTATAGGCACTCTAAATTAGTAACATCTAGAATAACATTATAAATTAAGTTTTAAAAAATTAAGGAGTATAAGATATCTGAGACTCTGCATTACCACAAAGTTAATGAAATGACCAAAGCGGGTCTCTGTGATTAACCATCTAGGAGTTCTGCACAGTCTCACGGGAAGATGAAGATTCATTTGGGTCCCACACACAGTGTGATGGGGGCAGCTTCCATTCAGACTGATGTTCAAATTAAGGCAGTCCCAAAAGGATACATCCAAATTCAATTCATCAAAAGGCCCATTTCTGTGGGATCTTAATCAATTTATTAATTCTTGTGTTCTGAAAACACTGTATCGGTAGAGTGATATAAGACTTGGATTGCTCATCACTTTATTATATGCATGTTATGTCAATATTCTATATCCGATTTATATAAATGCTTAAGGTAACTCCATGGCAATATGACATCACAGAGGTTTACACATAGCACATTTTTCTTTCAGTATTTTTAAAAAACATGCTGCAGTAAATTTCAGAACTTTGTTTTATAATTTTCAAATATAATTGCAAGCATTTGCTTGAGCAAAGAAAAGCTTTCATAATTTGATAAAACATACTCAGATGACTTTATGATTAAGAAGAATGGTAGTCATTTGATTCTGAATTTTCTCTCTCCTCTACTTCCCCACTCCACCTCCCAAAAAAACACATAAAAAATCAAGAAACAAAACAAAGCCATATAGGACCTAATACTGTAGCATTACTGGAAGACCAAAAAGAAGTGCATCCTTCAAACTACCTCTGACTTCCAACAGACCTCCTGCTGCCTTGCACTGCTACAGGACTCAGGATGGGAAGTGAAAAAGAGGAGGCTTAAAAGAGACTACACAAAAAATGGTGGAGGATAACGGAAGACTTGAAGGAAACAGACAAATTTATCCCCAGAAAGTAAACATGCACCAGTAACGCCAGCATGCTGCAAGTGACTAGGGACTTGGGTAGTCCCCAGCCTCAGTTATAAAGAGGAGTTTTGGAGACAAGGGAGTAAAGGGAAAGAATGAAATAACAGAAAAAAATTATCAAAAGGAAAACATTTCATCCCTCCCCCAATCAAAACATCCCCCTTCATAAAACAAATAGCATAGAAGACAGAGGGTAAAAATATTCTCAAACTAGAAACCCTTTCCAAGCAATAAGCAAGAATAGGAAAAAAAAAGGAGACCAAAGATATTTTTTAAAAAACAAAAATCTGGCCCAGGGATCTAGCTCAGAGGCCCAAGCGCCTGCCTGACAAGCACAAGGTCATCAGTTCAAACTACTGTAAGAAAGTTCTAAAATACAAACAAAGCATTTCTGCTGATGAACCCCTCCCATCCTAAACCAATCATGATCTTAAGAAAAACTGCAACTTAACATTCAAACTGAACTAAATATTGCCAAACAAGCAACTGGGAATATAAAAATGCACTGAATCAGAAACACAAAAATTAAAAACATAGATAGGAAAAGGAGAAAGAGGAGGAGAGGAAAGGGGAGGGGGGAAAGTGAGGGAAAGAGACAGAAAGAGGGAAGAAAAAGACAAGGAAGAAGTACAGGAGGGGAGGGAGAAGATATGAAGTAAGAAATGACCTGGCCAGGCACAGTGGCGTACACCTATAATCTCAGCACTAGGGAGGCTAAGGCAGGAAGATCACTCCAACTTTGAGGCCAGCCTGGGCTACAAAGTTGGTTGTAAGCCAACCTGAACTGCATAGTGAAACCCTGTAACAGAAAGACCAAAGAAAGAAAGAAAGAAAGAAAGAAAGAAAGAAAGAAAGAAAGAAAGAAAGAGAGAAAGAAAGGAAGAAAGAAAAGAAAAGAAAAGAAAAGAAAAGAAAAGAAAAGAAAAGAAAAGAAAAGAAAAGAAAAGAAAAAAGAAAGAAAA
>RJWT010005012.1:0-31914 GCA_004365215.1 Cuniculus paca
ATGGAAGTGAGAGGTAGGCAGATGTGGGAGGAGCCAGATGAACAAGTGTGTGGGCGTGGGGTTAGGAGGGTGCATGGCAGAGGCTGTGGGAGCTGAGTCATGAGCTATGAGAAATGAACTGGAATCCCAGATGATGCCAGCTGTAATACTGTCCTTTGGTGTCAACTGGACCCAGGAGATTCACAAGGCAGCTTCCCTGGGGCAGCTCCCTGGGTGCTATTTCTTGCTTTCTACCTTCCCACAGGGTTAAATTACCACTGCTCCTGTGTGACACTGGAGACTATTACATGCTGACTTCCTGTCTTCTTTCAGGTTAGAGATGACAATAAGAGACAACATCCATGTCTGGTGGAATTCTCCAAGCTCCCTGAACAGGAACGCAATTACAATTTGCAGATGTCGCTGGAGACTCTGAAGTGAGTTCTTTAACTCTGTGTTTTCCAGTTTGCCTCTTCTCAAAGAAACCAGATATTGACGTTATCCTTTCAATTCGGCTGCGAAGTTATTTGAATTCCACCTGGACATTTCCATAATATTTAGGTAGATTAGATCAATATTTGTTGGAAATTCAACTTTAACCCAATTATTTTTTGTTTTTTGCTGTAACTCAGTGTTTACCAAATGCTATCCTGCAGATGCTTATGGGTATTATTAAATATAAGAGTTTTATGATCAATACAAAATTTGATCTACTAATCAGAGTGTAGAGCAGGAACCAGAAACCAGGCAGGTTTGTGATAAGTACGGATACTAAGAGTAAATGCTTAGAAACTTTTATACCAATGTAAGGGGGAAATGTTATGCATGTTAATGTAAGAACTTATTTTAAAATGTAGGTGCAAGCTGGGTGTGGTGGTGCACACCTGTAATCCCAGCACTAGGGAGGCTGAGGCAGGAGGATCATTGCAAGTTCGAGACCAGCCTGGGCTACAAAGTGAGCTCAAGGCCAGCCTGAACTGCGTAGCAAGACTGTCTGAAAAAGACAATAAAAAAATAAAAATAAAAATAATAAAAAAAGTAATAAAAATAAATAAAATAAAACATAAGTGTATATTTTATGTCTTCATTTTAGAAATTTAACTTATCCAACGCTTTTATTGTATTTTATCAGAGAATCAGACCATGATGATTAGAAATTAAAAGAAAATTTGTCCTTCACAAAAGATAGTTAGAGAAGCACTGATGTATATTTAAAAAGTGCTGAGTTAAACCAGTTAAGTGCATTTTCATTTCCACTGATGGTTTCTCTAGAACTTTTCACATGGTCCTATGTACTGTCAATCTCTAAAATCAGGTAGAGTCCTTTATGGTGCTTTTTAAACTTATTCAACCATAGCAGTCTTGTTCAGGGAGTAACTCTTGGACCACTTATTTGAGCAACATATCATATTGTATTAAATCATTTGTATCATTTTGTACAATATGATTTATATCATATTGTAACAGGAAGTTTTGATTTTTGGCGACTTTTTGATAGTTGATCTCTTAAAGTTGCAACCTTCCTTTGAAGATGGAAAATGGGTCTAGGGTAGAATACATTAAGGAACATATTTTCAAATTTACTTAGAAAAGTTCAGAAAAAAGGCAGGGTCTTGCTATATAGTTCAGGCTGGCCTTGGACTCGCAACAATCCTCCTGCCTCAGCCTCCCAAGTACTGGGATCACAGACTTGTGCCACCATGCTCAGCTCAGAAAATATTTTTGAAAAGCCAGTAACATTTCTTTCCCCCCACTTCCATCTTGTCCTACAGAACTTGTTTTGTTCAAAAAGGTCACTTCTCCTGGTATTTTTTTTTTTATATTTTCCCTCTTTTTGCTTCCGTTTTTTAAGAGTAAGCTTTTTTCCATTGAAGCTATTTTTACCAAGGATATAAAACTTAAATAATATTTCAGATTGTATGGTGTGGGTTAAGACGTGTATTATATCTTCAAAGAGGCAACTTAATTATCATAGAAATAAGAAAATTAGGCACAGCTTTTATTCATTAACTTAAAAGGAGAATGAATGTGTACGAACCAACTACATTAAGAACCCACTAAAGGGGGTTCTTAAACATGACAAGGGTTGGTCTGTAATAAGGCATGCAGTATGCATTGCCATGATTGGGGCTGTTAATTCAGGATCTCCTTTCTTCCCTCATGGTCATGACATGAGGTTCTTACATTTAGCTCAGTAATTTATGACAGCTCATTATTTCTCTATCTTTTACAACATAATTTAGTTAAATCTGAAGTATATTTCCTATCATTTTGGCAATTGACTGTTAGGCCAGCTGTTACAGAGTAAATCCTGGAGTGTAAAATCTCAGTATTTACCTTTAGAATGTTTAGTCTTCGGTGTGTTTAATCCAGGCTCATTCTGAACTAATGCTAATGATTGATTTGATTTGTGTGCCCTGGTGCTGTTGCTTATGAGGTATACTAATGACCCTTTTCATAACCTAGTTCTTAATGTTTCTCCATTGTTTCTTCTAGCTAAGTAGCCTATATTTATATGGTTTTATGATAAACTGATTTAACCTACGTCTTTAAAAATTAGATTAAGAGACAAACCCATACTTTCCTCAAGTGTACATGTTGTCTAGTTCCTCTAGTTAGGGGAAGCCTCCTGGTCCTTTCTTTTGGTATTTCCTTTGCTCATCAAAGGAAATACCAAAGGCTTTAGTTGGAAGGTGCCAAGGCAAAGTCCTCCAGAACAAAATGGGTCACAGTGCAGCCTCTGGGGTTCAGTGTCCTGACCTCAAGGACTTGCCCCATGGAGAGAATCTTTTCGAGTGACTCAGCTTCTCTGATCTTAGGCTTTCTTCTCTTCAGTGAAATGGGGATCATAATGGGACTAATTCTTGGAAAGCTGATGGGAACTAAGGCATGAACTGTTAATAAAGGCTTCAGCAGTACATGAGTGACAGATCGAGCAGGGTCTAGCATTTTGATTTATTGGCTTTACAATAAATCATGGGAGGGATTAACAACTTGATTTAAATCCTGAGAAGTGACAAACAACATGCAAGGAATTGTCCCATCGTATCCCTTGTTTTGGGTTCAGGGGCAATTTAATATGAATATGAGTTTTTGATTCTTTTTCTGTGACTTTCTGTCCTGTGCTTTGTAGACAATACCTACTTTAGATCCAACAAGTCATTGTATCTTGTGTATTCCTCTTGCCTTAGTCTCCCAGAGTGCTGGCATTACTGGTGTGTGCTACTATGCCCAGTAGAATGGTTGTTTAAAAATGCACCATCATACACCTAGTCCTAACAGGCTGTCCAGCACACAATTTCTCAGATGTCAGCTTGCTTGAATATTGTAAATGTTCTTAAAAGTGATATTTTAATCCTTTCCAATGTTAGGCTTTTTATTTTCCTGCCCTTATAGTATCCAGTGGCCCCCAGAAAACACAACACAGATATCTAAGAGTCCTTTTGCATACCTCCTTTTCCCACACTGTGACTTACTAATGATCTCTTAATCTATCTGCTTCTTTTCTTGTCTCCCATCTTAATGATACTGTTATCACACCATCATCTCTAGCCCTCTCAACACTTTACATCTTTCTTGTCTAAACTGGCATGGTTTCTCATATGAACCTACAATGTTGTCCCCAGAGATCCAGTAGAAATATGTCCTATCTCCCCCTTGTCCTGTCTGCATTTTGCCACCAGCCAGATCATTTCCACATACTTAGGTTCATTCTCCCTATTTAAAAACCTTTAATGACTTTCCCATTGCTCTTAAACTGAAAACAGTGCCTTCCTTTGTCTAAATGTTCGCTAGGCTCCTGTTTGCCCTCTCAGCCACATCCTCTGTGGGGGTGCCCTTTATTCTTGCTGGGGTCCCCTGGCTTCTGCCTCACCTGCTTATCAATTTGCATTTTCTTTCCCATCCGGTCTTCCATGTCCTCTTTGTGGAGCCCACTCCATCTGCCCCGTGTGCAGTTCTTTATATCCATTTGTGTAAAAGATAAAAACATGTTCACGATACACACACATGCACATACACATCCATTTACTTTAGTGTGCATATAGCTCTCCAGCAGGATGTATAAGAATTGGTAGCAGGAGGTATCTTTGAGAAGGAATCAGAAGTAGATGGAAAGATTTGGAGGGAGATTTAAAATTTTTCAGTATAATTCCATTTCAATTTTCAGTGTTTTCCCCTTACTCAAGAGTAAACAACTTATAAATAAATACGTTTCCTTTTGGGTTGAATACAGAAGACTTCAGAGGTAGAGTGTTACGGCTGTTTACTTCCTGGTGTCCTGGTGAGTTCTGGATGTAGGGAAGGAATTCTGGCAGCTCATCTCTGCTTTTGCTTTCCAGGACTCTGTTGGCCCTTGGATGCCACGTGGGTCTCTCAGATGAACATGCTGAAGAAAAGGTGAAGAAAATGAAGCTCCCCAAGAAGTAAGTCGAAGGAAGAGGCAATATCAGACAATTCGCATGCAGACTTGGTGAGATACAAATGGCTTACTCACAGAGACGATAAACTGCAGATTCAGAAACTCAAACTGGCTGAGTCACCCTGGTGTAGGACACCAGACACTGTTGAGAAAAGAAACAAGGGTCAGGATGTATTTGGGAGTTTGTTATACAAAGTGTGTTATTTCCCTAGTATGTGTGTGTACCTGTATGTTCCTCTTTCTAGCTGATTATATATAATTTTCCATTGCCTACAAAATTGTTCATAATTTTACAAGGAAAACATAATTGCAGAATAAGGAGAAAGTCAGTAATATTAATCCTATATGAAGATGAGAAATCCAAGACAGGTACATGTTGCAGGAGTGGCTTTGCCTGCTGTGCTGTGACCTGTGTCTATGGCACTGTGTAACTTCTTAACCCTTAGTCCTCTCACCTGCTAATAAGCCTTAGTGATGCCCAAGATATTGGGAAGATTTAGGCATTAAATGAATACTTAATGGTAGCTGCTTTGTGTTACTGTTCTTTTTTTCGTTTTAACTTACATATTGAAGTCACTTTCCTGAGGCTGTAAATTGTAAGCAGCAAGTCTGGAAATGTGGTAAATAATATCATGAGGTAAGAACAAAATAGCTGACTCATAATCTCCATTAGGCCTGATGATGTACCCCAGATAAGCATAAAATCCATGTAGAAATAGTGTGAATTCTCTCCAAATATGGTCCCTACTTCAACAGGCTACAGTTTTACTCAGGTGCTTCCTGAAAGAATTTATTAAAGCTGTATCATTACCTTGTACATTTGTAGTTTCTAAACTTTTTCTCTAAAACTTAAGCAGTTCCAAAGGATGTCATTTTAGGGTCTATTTCACATATTTTCCTTTCAAAATGGCACTTTTGCATCAGTTCTTGGTTTATCTAATGACAACAGATCCACTAATGAATGCAGATCCTCAGTGATTAAATATCATCAGAATCTTTTTAAAACCACATGAAAATAGGGAATTATATATTATTTCACTTTTCACTTGGAAGTGTAATTCCAGTCCATTTTCCTCACTATATTTTATGCCTTTGAGTAATATTTTTGTGCTGGGAAATTTTTGATCCCTATCCTACTTTAATAACCTAAATGTATATTTAAACATACTTTTTAACTTTTTTGTTTTCTGTGATCATGACCATTACAAGTTAACATTTTTTCTTCTGCATTATCATTATGATAATTTTTGTGTGCTAGTGCTCAAAGGAAGGTCCTTTTTTTTTTTTTTTAAGACAGGGTTTCACCATGTATCCAGGTTGGCCTTGAACTCATGGCAGTCCTCCTGCCTCAGCCTCCTAAGTGAGGGGATTACAGGTGTATACCACACTCCTAGCAAAGCAAGATAAATTTTGGAAATCACTTATAGTGAAAGAGACTCTACTGTTCTTTTTCCAATTATATCATGAATTCACATATAATATTATTTATCAATAGAAGCTATAAGCCCAATTGCATTCTTTGTTCACAGAAGACTTTTTGTTATTAAAAAGATCATTCAGTTCAGTGAACCAAAAATCAGTTCATCATGAAAAATCATATGTAATGATCTTTCAAGTGAGAACTCAATCATGACCTTGTTCAGTTTTCTAAAAGAAAAAAATTTTGAGCCATCTACCTTGCAAAAGAGTCATTATTCTCTCATTGAAGTCATTGATTCTCTCAGTTTTTCAGAATGTATTTGAAAAGGACATATTAAGTCCTAAAAAAAAAAGAGCAAAATGAAAATAACAAACTAGTAACTTTTTACTCCCTTAGATAAGAAAATCGAAATGTTAATTTTATATTACCTTTGAATGCATGTTAAATTTACTGAATTATTTTTATTCTGTGCTCTGTGCGTGTGTGGAAGGGTTCCTGGGTGGGTTTTGTGTGTGTGTGCGTGTGTGTGTATGCTCTGTATGTTTGTATCTCATTAAAACCGTGGCATCCAATTTAGCTTATTTTATTTATGGAATTTATCTGTCATGAAACCTAGTTAGTAAAGTCAATTTTGATTGTCAAAACAACCAGTTGGAAAAGAATTATCTTTTGCCACAAGGAGTCTGTCTTTTTATTTTCTTTTCCAAATGGGTTAGTGCATGTCTCTGTGACAACCATCTGAATTTTGATTTCTCAATCTAGGAGGGACAGGCAATACAGAGTTGGGGCACAAGGTTGGCAGTAAGCTTGCCTTAGTGAGGAATTAAGGTTCTCTGTCTTTATTATTTTTTATTGATTTTTTTTCATTGTGTTACTGTAATTACCTCTGCATTATTTCAGAGTAGGTTGGAAAATAAAAATGGAGGCTGTTAAATGAAGGCTACTCACCCTGTACAGCATCTGTACTATTGCTAAATTTGCCGTGAGGTACTATTTTACTTTTATTCTGATTGCAAAACTTAGGGAATTGATAATATGAAGCATTTGGATGTAGATTGGCACAAACCTAAAATTTTGGATTGTTTCTACAACCACATTTAAAGAAAATGTGACAGTCATCGTGAAAAGTTGAACATTTCAACACTTTCTTACCCAGAAGTTCCACTGTTAGAGATATGCCTTAGAAGGTCCACATCAACAAATGTGCAAATCGTTCATAGCAACATTACTTTCAACAGCAAAAAATAAAAGAGGGTGGGTTTTAGAAATGGGAGAAATACTTTTAATATGAAAATGGATTACATTGTATATAGTCTGATAAAATGAATGAGTTGTAGTTATAAATGACAACATAGATGAATATATATGACAGATTTATTCTTTTTTTTTTTCTTGTGGCACCAGGGATTGAACTCATGACCTCACATAGATGAATATAAACATAACACTGAGGGTATAAAAACGTATTCTATAAGATGATGTAAAATTGAGATAAATAAAGCAAAGACTCTCAAAATATACACATATGTATATGGAAATTTGCTATATATCAAAGGTCTCCTTACAAATAAATAAGGTAATGATAGTTCGCTCAGTAATATCCAGATAATTGATTAACAAGATGAAAAAAATATTGTATTTCTACCTTATACTATTCAGAGGCATTCACATATCTAGTTGCTGGAAACAAACAAAAAAAATTGAAAACAACAGAGTGGCTATCTTCAGAACGTTAAAGTGGAGAGGAATTGTTTTTTAAATTTCAGAGAAAGCAAAATCTTGTTTTTATAAAAAAAATTTAATCAAATATAATCTTCTTTGAGAGGTTTCCCTAATTATCTATCTGTATTAACATGATTATTTCCTTTGCCCTATTATTTTTCTAATCATACTTTTGCATCTAATTTTATTTACTTATTTTTTATGTCCCCTAAACTGAAATATCCACTCAGCAGGGATCAGTAGCTGTGTTTACTCCAGTTCTTCCAGTTTTTAAAACACTAGCACTTGGTAAGTATCCCATAATTATTGTCGAATAAACAGTTTAATAAATTTGACTATATTAAAAAAAATCCATGGATCCAAGTTGACTAAATTTAGTGGAAGGACTCATAGAATAGTATCAGGAACTTTTAAAAATTAATTAAAAGATTTCCAAATAGAAAAAATGACTAAAGGATATAAACAGCCCAAAGAAAAGAAGACCTATAGATCTAGTGAACATGTGACAGACATTCAGCCTCACTGTTCTGGCTTGTATCTAGATGTCCCCCCAAAGCCTCATGCAGTCATAGGTGGGGCTTTTTGGAGGTGGCTCAGTCTACAGTGTGTAATGCTGCAATTAAGGGTGTGATGGTGGGATTAAGGGTGTGATGGTAGGATTAAGGGTGCCCCCACCCTTCTGTGAGTGCTGGGAGCCTGGATAGAATATAAAAGACAAAGAAAGCCTGCTGCTGCTGCTGTTTGTCTGCTTGTGCTTCCTGCCTGCTCTGTGATGCTTCTCTGCCAAGCCACCCTGCCTTGGAGCCAGCTGACTTAGGAACTGAAACTTCCACAAAATGTGAGCCCAAAGAAACCTTTCCTCCTTTAACTTTGGATGTTTAGATTTTGTCTCAGCAACAAGAAAAAGTAACAAAGACAGTCACTATTAATAAAGGAAATTAAGTTAAAAATCACATTGAAATCTATTTCATGCTTTCCAGGTTGGCAAAGTTGGAACATTTTGGTGGGAATTAAATTAGTACAGTTACTTTGGAAACCAAATTATTCTAACCTTAAAAAGTTGATGATGACCCAGTGGCTTTTTATCTAGACATAAATCTTACTGAAACTTTTACATACCTGTGCAGACAAGTCTGAAAAGAGTGTTCTATGCAGCCTAGATTATAAATAATTGCTACAAGCTGCAAACAACTGAAAGCCTATGGACCTAAGAATCTGAAACATTTGTAGACTTGTATATTGAAATGCTGTAAAATACTTAAAATGAGTTAACTATTGCAAAATGGGGTTACAGAACAAATCTCAAAAACATGACCTTGATCAAAACAATCCCTTCCCCCCAAAGAAAAGTGAGTTACCAAAAAGATAGAATATAATCCAGTTTAAAATTTAGGAAAATGAAATGCAACATTTCACATAATAAATAGAGCCAAATATGTGTTGGCATCACATAAAAATCACGCCTACTATTCTTCACAGAACTGGAGAAAACAATCCTAAAATTCATTTGTGACCAGAAGAGACCTAGAATAGCAAAAGAAATCCTGGGTAAAAAGAACAAAGCAGGAGGTATCACAGTCCCAGATTTGATGTTATATTGCAAAGCTACAGTGATAAAAACAGCATGGTGCTGACACAAATACAAACATAAAGATCAATGGAACAGAATAGAGGATGCAGAAACAACATCGGGCACATTCAAATTTTTGTTCTTTGACAAAGAGGCCAAAAAACATATGCTGGAAGAAAGATAACCTCTTCAATAAGTGACACTGGGAAAACTGGCTATCCACATATGGAAGATTAAATCTAGACCTGCATCTCTTGCCATGTACCAAACTAAAATCAGAATGGATCAAAGAGCTAAATCTTAAAACAGAAACACAACCTGCTGTAAGATAAAATAGATAAAACTCATGAAGACATAGGTGTAAGCATGGATTCTGAACAGAACTCTAATTGCAAAGGAAATAATACCTTGAATCAACAAATAGGATCATATCAAAATAAAAAGTTTCTGCACAGAAAAAGAAACAGACAATGGAGTGAAAAGACAACCTACAGAATTAGAAAACATTTTTACTAGCTCTTCCTCAGAGGACTCCTATCTAGAATATATGAAGAACTCAAAAATATTAACTGCCCCCAAATAAAAGACCCAGTCAAAAAATTGACAAGTGAAAGTAAAGGCCCTTTACAAAAGAAGTACAAATGGGCAATAAATACATGAAGAAATGCTCAACATTGCTGACCATTAGAGAAATGCAAATTAAAACAACACGGAGATTCCATCCTACCCCAGAAAGAATGGGGTAATCCAATAATAAATGCTGGAGACGGTGCTGGGGTAAAAGTTTCTAAATTATTGGTAGCAATGTGAACCAATGTAGCTATGATGAAAATCAGTATTGTGATTCCTGAAAAAGCTAGAGCTAGAAATTCCATTTGGCCCAGCTAGCCCCCTTTTAGGTATTTTCCTGAAATTTAAAGTCATTGTACTAAAGTGATACATGCATACCCATGTTTATAGATGCTTAACTCATACTATCTGACTCTTGGGAAGCAGCCAATATGTTTATCACCAAATGAATGGATGAAGAAAATACAGTATTTATAATGGAGTACTACTCTACATAAAGATAAATTTGAGTCATTTGTTGGAAAATGGATACCCCTCGAGACCATAATATTAAGTGAAATAAATCAGACACACAAGCTTAAATATCATGTTTTCTTTTCTATGAGAAACCCAAATTATAAATAAAAAGCAAAATAAAAGAGATAGGAAGAAGAATCTTTCTCAAATGGGAAGGGGATCAAGAGATGGAGGGAGGGGTAGGAAAAGGGATGATAAAAGGAATTAATCCTATAATATGTGGGATTCCTCTTTTGGCCCATAACAATGGAACATCATAATTTTTTTCTCTTCAAATGCTTGTTCCTTGAATTTTCCTAGGTAGCATATGAATTTCATGCAAAACCCCCAAAAATTGTAACCTTTGGCATAATGGAGTAAGATGTGTTATGTAGATGTACAACTCCACACAAGAAATTTACACAGTATGTTCTGCAAACATTTCTAATAAAAAGTTTAAGGAAATTGAAAGCAGGAAAAACAGTAAAGCTTTCAAAATCTGAAAGAAACAAGTAGTGACAAGTACAACACATTCTTAAATTCATTGATTTCCCCACATTTTTTTGTGAAATCTTTTTGCCCACTGTATGGTTTGGTGAACATAAAGTTGAATTACTTTATGAATAAAGAATAAACATGCCACTGAAAAGGAATCCACCTGAAGAGTGTGTGCTATCTTCAGTTCACTTGTGTATGTTTGTGTGTTTGTATATCTGTCTACTTAGAACTTTAAATGGGCTGTTTGAAATGAATGGATAGATAGAAGCACCCATAAGTGTACTGTTGGGCTAAGGATGTAGCTCAGTGGTAGAACACTTGCTTAGTGTGCATGTTGTCCTGGGTTTGATCCTCAGCACCACAGAAACAAAGCAACATTCTTTTTATATGTATTTGGCAAATTTCACTGGCCTCAAATTTGAAATGCGCTGTTATGCAATGTTTTTATTGTCTCTGATTGAACTCAGTGTCAGATTTAAACCCAGTGGGTCTTGCAGCCAGAGTGCAGACTGATGGGGGGATTTAATCATCCTCTCTTTGGTTCAGATTCAAATAAAATGCTGTTTCCTGTATTTATTTTCACCTTTAGCTCTTGATTCTGATGTCATCATTTCAAAATGATCTTCCTCAGCTTCCATAAAACTATTCCTTAAAATTGTATTTCTTCCGGTCTCCTTTTAGTGTTTTATTCTGCCTCATAGAGTTAAGTCTTTCTACGTACTACTTTTACATGTTTATTTTGTTTTCTCCATGATTCCCCATAAGAAGATACTATCTATGAAAATACACTTTTGTGTCCTCATTATTCTGTGTTATATCATTAGTTCTTTGAACAGGACCTGGGAACATTCTCCTGCAGAATGAGTGTTGCTTGGTGAATTTGAATGAGGACTACACATATTCTAGAAATTCACCTGAAGTATGTGGGTGTTGTTCTTTGGTTGCTCCCATTTAAGTGGGCTGTCAAGGAGTTACTTGTCTGTGTTTACCTGTGCTGGCATCTTAGAGAAGGAAGCATACTCTCCCAACTGACCTGTGGGCAGGGATACCCACATAAGACCCTCTTCCTCTTTGTGAGTCACTGCTTATCACTCTGGGGAGTCTCTTTGGGGAGTGCTGGAAGCCTCGCAGTACTCTAGCAGAATGGAGATTGCAGTTTATTGGTGGGAGAAGGAAGGGTTTCTCAGCCCTATATCCTAGGCTTGGTTTATCCTCCCATCTCATCTGCTCTCCTGAGACATGTTTGCCTGAGCTGTACTGCACAAGGACCTAGGGGTATGAAATGATAAGACCTGATCATTTTCCTGGGCATAATCTGGAAAGTGGGGCAAAAATTCACCTAAACTCTACAAGGTTCTATCTGAGACATGGAGAAAGTTCTCTTCTGACTCTCCTTACCTGTAGACCCCGCCATGTTTAGCCTGTTTCAGACTGGCTGACTCCTTCATTTCCATCCCAAGGCAAAAAGGCTGTGCTTTTGGGTACTCAGAAGTAGAGTTTATGCTGTCACCAGGTCCTCCTATAAAAGACTATTGTCTCTGCATTGGATTTACAAAGATATTTTAAAACCCCAAAGTCACAGTTAGCTTTTGTAGCTTTTTTTCCGAAATTACCATTTTATAGAGCCAGCAAGTCCTTCATGGTCTTGTTTCAGGCATCTGAGGTGTGGAGGAAAACTGTAAAGTAAAATGGAACAGGGGTGGTGGGAGCACAGGACACATTGCTACATTAGGTGTTTGTTTTAAAACAAACAAAAAGAAACAAAATAGAAGAAATATATCTCATATTTCCTATTCTAATTTCTGTTTCAAACTTAATCCTTCTGTATTTGTTTTCTGGAGAATAGTTTTTGAATAGTCTGTATGCTTCCTGTGAAAAATCTGAGCTCAGTATTCAATTTTGTGGATGTGCTTCCAGCAAAACTTGTTCCTAATATCTCTGGTGTGCAGTCATGTGAGGTTTTCCCATTTGTTCCAAGGCCCTTGAAGGGTTGCTTTGGTATTGAAATTTACAGTTAACATGCACTGAACTTGGACATCATCTTTTCATGTTTACTGTGCATCTTTCACAACATAATGATTTCCAAGCTTCATTTAACTTGATTCATACTAAACAAGCAAGTGTGGGAGGTGGGGGTGGCTGGGAAAACAGAAAAGGCTTGCTTCCTAATGTTTTTGGTATTCTGCCACACTTTGTTCCATCAGTTTAATTGGCTCTTCAGTAAAATTATACCAACGACTTTTTTCAAAGACTCATTTAGACTACCTGCTTAGGGAAAATACAGGCCAGAAGAGAATGAGATACAAAACTGAATTGCTGCTTAACATGACAATTCATCTGGACCAAGGGCTACCAATTTTTTGTTTATATCTTTGGTAATTTGATGTAAATACAACTGGCACTTTGCGTTTTGTTTTTTGTTTGTTTTCTTTTGATTTTGTTCTTTTCTCCAGAGGTATTTTATTTTATTTTTGTCTTTTTGAGACAGGGTCTCACTATGCAGTTCAGGCTAGCCTTGAGCTCACTTTGTAGCTCACTTTGAACTCGCAACAGTCCTTCTGCCTCAGCCTCCCAAGTGCTGGGATTACAGGCATCCAGAGGTATTTTAAAAAGAAATTTTAGTGTAAGGACAGTAAAGCTCAAACTATTTGGCTAATTTATTAATCTCACTGCCATTTTTATTATTTTATATTATTAGGTTACCTACTTACCAAAGCAAAGCTAAAACCTATTAACTACAAAAGAATTCCAACACTTTAGAAAGTGAATGGATTGAATGTATTTGTTTCATTCTATGTAAACTTCTCAGAAGGTAATGTTGTAGGGTGATGGCTGACAGAGAGACCTGACATATTAAAGTAAGGAAAGCAAAAGCTATACCTATTCAATAAATGGGTTGAAGGAAAGACAGAGTAAGTGCCTGATTCTGGCAGTTTTTCCCAGGATGTTCAAGAAAGGTAGAATGTAATTTATAGATGTTTTTAATATGAAATATAATTATTTTGTATTAATATACTTAATAACCAACAATTTCTTCTATTTTGGGGGGGTACAGAATTTTATGTACTGAGCAATCTTTTCTTTCTTTCTTTCTTTCTTTCTTTCTTTCTTTCTTTCTTTCTTTTTTTTTCGGTACTGGGGATTGAATTCACGACCTCGCACTTGCCAGGCAGGCACTTGTACCACTGATCTAAATCCTCTTATATTTCTTTTAAATATGTACAAATCAGTGTGAAATTTTGTTTGAAACCATTTACTCTCCAAGAGTCACATCAATCACATTTTATTCCAAAAACTATTCATTTTCAACCACAATAAGATAATCATATTAGCAGTTGATAGACCTTTTTGTGCCTTATTACATGGTATTAATAAGATGAAATTGATGTTATCTCCCAAAGTACATTTATTTTCTTTTTAAATATCATTTGTTTTGTTACAATGATTATGTTCTTAATTCCTTTAAGATACTCTACAAAGGAAAAATGGCTTTATAAATCACTTCATACCATTAATTTATATTAGAAAGAAACTGCTAGAAAGCCTTCTATTAGAATTACTTGCCAGTGGGATTCAGTTCTCTGTATGGATTCTGTTTGAAGATGCCATACAAAAGTATCAGCTGTAATCAGTGATTTATAGATTAATGTGGATCTTGATCATCTGTGTGTCCTTTGTAACACCCAGGTTGGATCAAGGCTCTGGAAAGTCAGAAAACTAAGAAGGGTGTGTGTGCGTGCTCCTGTATGCTGGATGACTGTGGGCAAGTTGGTGGAATTGCAAGAGGGTTGGAAGTGGGGGCATGCAAAAACTGAGCTCCTATGTTACTGGAAAACTACCTCCTACAAACAGTGTTACACTTGGAAATTAAACTGTGCCAACATGAGTCCATTGGGAGCTCTTACTTGCAGAAAATATCTGAGCAAGAACTTATGTAGGTGCTTATCCTTACAATTTACAGCTTCATTTGGCCATGTAAACATCAGAATTCTATCACATACAGTGATTTGTAGGAGTAGTTAACAAAGTTCCATATGGCTTCTTTATGGGAAAAAAAAAGAAAGAATATTGTTAATTACTCATACATTCAGAATACTGATTTAAGACTAAAAAAAACTTCATGTATGCTGTATAATAATGTAAATTTTACGCAATAAGACAGTACTAGAATTAGCCATAATTATTGCTAGAACAATCTAATTCACTTAAAACAATATTTCTGTGACTTTTACTTATAGATAAATTACTTATAAAACACAAGAGTCTTAATACTGAAATAGAATTAAAGTACAGGTAACTTTATTCAACGTTAAAACTGAAATATTGCTGCAATACAGTGGTTCATTGAACACATCTGTTGAATGCCTGTGGTATTCTGGGGACCACCTTAGGTTCCTGGATGCTGTAAGTGAACTGAACAAACCTGCTCTTCTCAAGGAGTTTACCTTGTAATGATGCCAGCCGTGGACCAAAGGTCATTTAAAAGCTTGTGTGTGTGTGTGTGTGTGTGTGTGTGTGTGTGTGTCTTTTTGAGACAGAGTTTTCCCATGAAGTTCAGGCTGGCCTTAAACTCACTTTGTAGCCCAGGCTGGCCTCAAACTCACAGTGATCCTCCTGCCTCAGCCTCCCCAGTGCTGGGATTACAAGCATGTGCCATCATAGCTGACTACAGTTTTAAGGAGAGTTTTCCTGCATGTTCTAATAGTTAACTTTTTAAGTTAGCACTATCTAGTGAATTTTCTTGTCTTTATTTCCACAAAAGGGCAATCTTTGAGATGCATTTTTTCCTAGTTACCTGACAAAATCTATTTCTTCAAAAATTACATATTGAATTGTTGCTGCTGGGAGTTATTTTGGGTATAATGACAATTACAAAAAAAATGGAGCAAAACAGATCAAAGTATAGTCAAATACTGGTAATAAACCAGAGTAAAATCAGAAGCAGTTGTGAACCGGGCTTTGTGTGAGTCTCAGGAGTGAAGCTGGGTGTTGTGTGTCTGTGTGGAACAGGGATCAATTATGAATTTCTGTGTCATTGCTTTGTAGCTACCAGCTGACAAGTGGATACAAACCTGCCCCAATGGACCTGAGCTTTATAAAACTCACCCCAGCACAGGAAGCAATGGTGGACAGGCTGGCAGAAAATGCTCACAATGTGTGGGCCCGGGATCGGATCCGCCAGGGCTGGACTTATGGCATTCAGCAGGTACATGACCTAAGATTCACTTAAATGGGAATTAGCATAATTACCAACTAGTGAGGCTAAATTATGGTTATTTCAAAGCTCATATAGATATCAGTGTACGTATACATATGCACAAAACCTGCTTAGCTCTGCTAAAAAAATTAGATGACCTTACCTTGGGTGCTATCATCCAGAACACAAAGTAGGTACACAATGAGTAATGCTACAATCTAGATTTGTAATATGGGTTTGTGGCATTTTCCTCTCTGCAGTTGTATTATAGCAGGGACTTTCAAAAAAACATGAAAAGATTGAGGTAAAATGATAAAAAAAATAGATTTAGAATTTATTTGTAAATCCTAGGGCCAGCTCGATGTCAGAATTCAGATCTTTTAGGGTAGGTAGGTTTTCCAAGTGATAATTTCATAGTATGTTACTTGTTCTACAACACCTTCAGTAGGGCAGCAGAGTAAATTACCACACATTCAGCAAAACATAGGCGCAGTAATACCTAGGAGGATAAATAGACTGTATTAGTTCAGTTCAAGTTTTACCATAGAATGAGTTTTTGTTAAATTTAGGAAGGGGAAAGTTTCCAGAGTTTTCCGGATTTCAAAATTGGGCATTGGTGGAAACTTTGAAAATGCTGCTGCAGCATCTCAGTGAGTTAACCGGAAGAGTAATTTCCCAAGTGGCCATGCACTAAAGACTTACAGGTGTTCACAAAACTTTGTCTAGCCCCTAAAAATAAATTCTGTACTCCTCCAAAATTAGGTATCTATATACCTGTCCTCACTCTTTGTCAACATATTAGTCTCATTTTATAATTGGAACCTTTTTTATAATAGACTTAAGTCATTTTGATATTCTTGGTATTACGTAGTTTTAACTGTTGCCCCTTCCAGTCAGCAGTCAACCTTCCATGTTATTGGAGGGACATAGAATGACTGTCAATAATGCACTGGGTTTTCTCTAAAAAAAGGAAAATGACTTGGTGCTGTCTGCTGACTCACAATCACTGAGGGTTGACCAGCACTAATTTGACTCCCCTAGTAACAAATGCTTATAAGCAAATATAGAAAATGATAGCTCTCTGTGTTAGCCCAATACCTGAGACCATGGCATTGGGAAGACGATTAGAGATCGGTAAAGCTAGATTTTGTTATTGTCTTTAGTCCTTTCTCTTCTCATGTAGAAAGCCTGTTTTACATTGATGGATTTATTAATTTACTTAAATCTTTTATATTGATGGTGTTTTGATAACTTCTGGATCTGGGGAAGACAAAGGGAATGTGGAAGGGGCAACCTCTAACCTTAGGGCCTTTAAACTTTGACGTATGTGGTAGCTGCTTTATTTCCCATAGCCACTTGCACTGCTTTGAAGGTTTCATACCTTTTTGCCTTTAGGATGTCAAGAACAGAAGAAACCCTCGCCTTGTTCCCTATACCCTTCTAGATGATCGAACCAAGAAATCAAACAAAGACAGCTTGCGTGAGGCGGTGCGCACACTGCTGGGGTATGGCTACAATCTGGAGGCCCCGGACCAAGACCATGGTACTGGCTTTGCTCTGTTCCCTTTGCTGTATTGCAAAATCCTGTGCTGATTCTTCAAAGTCAAATAAATGAATACAAGGAGAGGATCAAATAGGGTCTTCTAGTCCAGGTCTACATTTAGGCCAGTGGCTTGTAGTAGATTTAGTTTCCTGAAATGGGATTAGACCCATCTGTCAGTAGGGTGACTCAGTATGCAATGACTCTTTAGGAGAAGAGACAGACCCAACTTTCCAGACAGTCTGTGATGAGCAGTGACCTCTCTGATAATGGCCTCCTCCCTTACCAGTGCTCCTACAGAGGAGCTGATTTTAGCGGGAGCTAGTCCTTTACAAACTCTCACCTGCATACTCATTCCTATCAGCAATATTTAATTAATTAATGTGATGTTTTTACTTGAGGAAATGCCTTAGTTACTTTTCTCTTGTTGCTCAAACAAAATACCCAACTCAAAGTTAGAAGAGGAAAGCTTTATTTAGCTGCCATAAAGTACAATATAAAAAGAATTCTACAACTGCCTCGTGGAACATACTTGCAAAGCTGACTGATTCTGTGTGTGATTATATTTTTATACTAAAGTATAATTTATGTATGGTAGAGTGCACAGATCTTAAATGTTGAGTTTGGTGAGTTTTGACAATTTTATGCACAAAAGGAATTTACAACCAGAACTGTAGGTCCAACATGATTTTTACTCCAGAAAGTTTCCTTGTGATCTCAACAAAGTAGCCACTTTCTAAATTCTATCATCACAAATTAGCATTATCTCTTTTTGTGGTTTGTGTAAATGTAATCACTGTATTATTATTTGGCATGTGGCTTCTTTTGTTGAACACAGTATTTTTAGGGTCATTCATGTTTTTATAAGTGTGACAAGATCTGTTGCTCAGTGGTATTCCTCTATAGTAACATGCCACAATTTGTTATCCATCTCATCCAGTTGAAGATTTGAATGGTTCCGAGATTTTTGGTATTATAAACAATCTGTTATGAACAGTTATATACAGGTCTTTGCATAGATTGATACTTTCATTTCTGTTAGAGTAAGTATTCTAGAGTTTGATTGCTGGGTGATATTTATGTGTTTGTATTCAATCCTAAGAAATATTTGCTGTACAAGAACACAAAGATTTTCCTATAGAGGTTTATTATTTTAGATTCTATGTTGAGGTTCATGATTCAGTTTGAATTATTGTTTGTTATGATGTGAAATTAAGGTAAAGACTCTTTTTTCCCCCCTGCATAGGATTGAGAATTGAACCCAGGGCCTTTGCACTGAGCTGCATCATCAGCCCTTTTATATATATATTTTAAAATTTTGAGATAGGGTCTAGCTGTGTCATTAAATTGCCAGGTTGGGCTTGAAATTGCTATTCTCCTGCCTCAGCTTCTCTGTGTTGGGATTAGAGGCATGCATCACTGAGCCAAGCTAAGCTTCAATTTTTATATAAATGGATATCCAACTGTCCCAGCACCATTCAGTGGGACACTACCTTTCCAAATTATATTATCCTGCCATCTTTGTGAAAATCCTCTGACCACATGTAAGTCGGTCTATATCTGGACTATTTCATTTCATTGTCTGTACGTTAGCATGTATCATATCACCTTTACCTTTATCACCTTACAATAATAAATCTTAAAACTGTAGAGGGTAAGTCCTTCAACTTCTTTTTGAAGAATCCCTTTGCTCTTATTTTCCCTTTGCATTTCTAAATACATTTAAATTCAACTTGTCTTATTATGATGGAATTACAGTTGAGTTTATATATTAATTTGAAGACAATTGATGTTTTAACAATATTTACTCTGTGTGTTCTGGCTCATGCCTGTAATCTCGGGAGGCTGAGGCAGGAGGATTGTGATGAGCTCAAGGTCAACCTGGACTATGTAATGAGTTTAAGGCCTGCCTGAACTGCATGGTGAGACCCTGTCTAAAAAAACTAAAAACAGGTCTGGGGATCTAGCTCGCTGGCCTAAGTGCCTGCTTGGCAAGCGCAAGGTCATGAGTTCAATCCCTGGTGCCACACACACACACACAAAAAAACCAAACAAAAAAACAACTAAAAACAAATGAACAGCCCCCCCCAATATTTAGTCTACCAATTCATGAATGTGATACACCCTTCTGTTTATTTTGGTCCTGTTTGGTTTATCTCAGCATTATTTGTAATTTTTAGGGTAGAGGCTCTACATATTATTTGCTATATTTGTGTGATATTTTAATATTATTTTAAATGAAATTAATTTTAATTTCATTTTACTTTCTAGTTATTTGTGAATATGAGAAAAATTAATATTTGAATATGGGTCTCATATCCTTTGATCTGGGTAGATATATATATATATATATATATATATATATTATGCTTTATTTGTTTATCTATTTTATTTATTGGTAAATTCCATAGGGTTTTCTATATACATAATTGTGAGATCTGTAAGAAAACAACTTAATTTTTTCTTTGATAATTGCTGTGTTTTTTTGATTTCCTAACTGGTAAAGAATTCAGAACTATGTTGAATAGAAATACAGTAGTGAGAAAAGTTATCCTGCCCTGTCTCCACCTTGGAGGGAAAATTCATAGTGCTTCTCTACCAAGTATGGTGTTAGCTGTAGGGTTTGTATCCGTGATGGTGACCTTTAGGTGATAACAAACAGCTGGCTGTGGCTTGTGGGCCATAGGTTCACCACTACTGGTGTAGATGGTCTTTATCACATTGACAAGATTTCCTTAAATTCCTAGTTTGTTGGGATCTTTTATCATGAATTAGATGTTGAATTTTGACAAGTGCTTCTTTGTGCCAGTTATTGAAAAGATTATATAGTTCTTTTCCTTTATTACTGTTGACATTTCGAATAACATTTGCTTTCAAAATTTAATTCCAGTTACATTATGTAATTTCCTTTTTTATCTGGCTGGATATTCTTTGCTAATTTTTTTTTAGAATTTTCATATCTGTGTTTATGAGGAATTTTGGTATATACTTTTCTTGCAAAATCTTTATCAGATTTCGATTTCAGCATAAGGGTGGTCTCCCAATAATAATTTCCCCTTGCAATATCTTTTATCAAATTTTGATATCAAGCTACAGGTGGCCTCATCATATGTTAGGAATTATTCCTTCCTCTTTAATTTTCTGAAGGAAATTGTTTAGGTTTTATATCTTTTCTTCCTTAAATATTTGATAGAATTTGTCGTTGAAACCATCTGAGTTTGAAATTTTATTTTATTTTTTGTCTTTTTTTGAGACAGCATTTCACTTTGATGTTCAGGCTGGCCTTGAACTCATGTTGTAGCCCAGGCTAGCCTCAAACTTGCAGCGATCCTCCTGCCTTGGCCTCCTGAGTGCTGGGATTACGGGCGTGTACTACCACGCCCAGCCTGAAATTTTATTTTTCAAAGAAAGGTATTTGATTATGTTTACCAGTATATTCATTCCATTTGAATTGCCATATTTATTGGAATACAGTTTTTAATGTCCCTTATTTTAATATCTGTGAGATCTATAATGATATCTCCATTTTCATTCTTGATGTTCATAGTTTTTCATCCCTTTTTGTCTTTGTCAGTCTTCTTACATATTGATTTATTAATCTTTTCAAGTAGTTGATCATAGATATATGTGCTTGTGAGTTAACTTTTCAGACATTTATTTACTTTTCCATATCACCTATCATTTTGAGTAAATTCTCAGGATTCTGAGTGATGATGTGTCTCCTCAGGAACTCAGTATTGAGTGACTGTAGCATCAATGGGGAGAGTCAGTCTTTTGTCGTAATGTTATAGATCCTGGTTTTACAGCCCCTTGTGAAATGTCCTATTGTATATGCTTGTGACTTAATGGGTTTCAGGATGAAAGAAAAGATGGTCATATCTACAGCATCCCAGTGGACGTCATTTGCCTCTGTATTTGAAATTCTCATTTCCGTGTGATTGTAATACATAGATATTGAACATCTGCTGTGTAGTTCTGGCAATTCGAGGACAAGATAAGGTGGATTTTGGCCACGAGTAGCCCTCAGTGCCTGCGTTTGACGGCCTTGTGATTCCTTTTGCCAGATTAGTCAGTCTACTTCCCTTAATTGTACTCTCAGGCAAAGACTGTGGACATGAGCAAAATGTCATTGTGTTCTTTGGATATGTAAGTGAATAGAGATGGCTGAAACCTGTCTTGAGCTTCTTTAATAAATTCTTAATTTCAGTGATTGTACTTTTCAACTCTAGAATTCTATTTAGTTCCTTTTTTATAATTTCTGTTTCTTTATTGAGTTTCTCTATTTGATGAGGCATTGGTCTCGTTTTTTTTTTTTCCTTTGTTTTTACTTAATTACACATTTCCCTTTTGGTCTTTGAACATATTTAAAATAGTTTAATATTTTTGTCCAAATCTTATCCTCGGGTAATTTCTCTTAGGACCGTTCCTACCCTATCTCCTGTGCACAGGACATGCTTTCTTGTCTCTCTGCATGTTTCACAATTTTTTGTTGAAAACTGGAATTTTAAATAAGTTGTGCTTGCTGTTTACTCAGTGATTTTTCTAAAGCAGTTTTGTGGTGTTCACAGTGTGTATAATGTATGGCCACTGACGCTAAACTCTGTTTCACTAACTTAGCAGCCAGCCAGGGATGGGGCAGAGACTTCCTTAAATGCCTGAGAATAAGAATTCTCATTGTCCTGGCTGAGGCTGAGGCCCCATCTGCCTGTAGGTATTTGGCTCCCACACTTACAGCTTCAGTTTAGCCTTCACCTACTGTTGTGCAGGGCCTCATGGTCTTTCAGAGGTGCAGACTGAAGACCTGGTCAGGTATTTCCTGAATACCTGCAGAGTCAAAGGTCTGACCATGGCCTTGTAGGTATGCTGGTATTTTTTATAGCCCTCAGTGCATCTGGTTTCCCAGATGTCTCTGAAAATATTTGATCAGCTGTTGTTTGTTTCAACTGTTATTATCACCTTAAGGAGCTACAATGTTAAAAAATTGCCTGTGATATTTTTCGACCAAATGTCCCTATAGAGAAGTCTGTTTGCATTCAGCGAGGTCTAAGTCAGTTGGAATATAGACTAACCTCACAAGTAGGCTTTTCCAGTGAAGCACCAGCAAGGTGAAATCCCATCACGTACCTGGGAATCAAGCCTTGGAGGAGTCGTGACTGTGTGCTGCCCACTCCAGGGGCTCCCAGGTTCTGGCTTCACTGAGAGGAAGCAGCTGGCGGTTTTCTGTGTATCTTGGGGAAGGAAGAGGGGGAGAGGGGGCACGTTAAAATACCACAGGACCTATTGTTCAAACATGGAATCGTTTTCATTAAATAAATATTCTTGCCTTTAGCTACTTTTCAGGGCTCTGGAAAGGTTGAGTAAGATGAATGTTGCTAGGGTACCCCTCTGATTTTACAGGGAAGAGGGTTTCTAGAGGTCCTTACTCTGCCATTTTTGCTGATGCCAGTCATCAGCAGAGGTTAGAACTAGCTGTTTTGTGAAATGAAACAGAGAGCGAGCTGCAGGATAGAGATGGCAGAAAAGCGTGAATGATCCAGTCAGGTGGAGGACAACAAATTAGTGGTGGTACCAATCTATTCTGTACATGTGTTTTCCAGGAGGCTCAGCAGAGCAGGGATAGAAGTCAAGAAGGAAGATAGTGAAGTTGGACAAGAATCGGGGTTGACAGAGCAAGTAGAGAAAAGGGTCATAGGGCCATAAAGTGTGGAACACCCTATAGGTAAGGAAGAAAAGATGGAACTTAACAAGTTATAGAGCAAATGTGTTTGTATAAGGAGATAAGAAAACTGGGAGGAAAATGGTGACCAGATATATTCACATGGTCTCTAGATTTTAAGAATTTAGAGATAGAACAATTGACAGTTGACAGAATTCTACTTCCCTGAAGTTACATGAGAAATGATCAAAGAGCTTAAGTGTTGTATATTGCACAGTAGAAAATGAAATCATGTTTCTTGTTCCCCACTGTGCCGTAGGCTCCAACAGCATGCTTACCTCATAGTAGATTCATTTGTGATCTCTGTTAATTACAGAAGAAAGATTAACTCTCCAGTGAGAAGAATCAGTAATCAGGAATCCTCTGAGTGAGATATTGAAGGGAACAGACTTTCAGGAAGTAGGGATTAGTGTCAGAAAGGACATTCCCACATTAGGACTTTAGTGATAGCCTGTCTTACGTGATGAAGCAAAGAAAGAGGAATGGGAGATGGTCTGTTCGGGCTCAATGTAGGATAGAGGTGGAGAAAACAGTAGTGGATAAAGATAGGAAGACTGGAACAAAATACGGAATAGCTTGAAAAGCAAGCTCTAAAAAGTGTAGATAAATTTGTCCAGGGAGCTCCAGCCTCAGGAACTTTTACAGCAGTCGCTTGATGTACAAGCTTAGTTTACCGTAGCAATGCAACTGTGGCAGCAGTGGGAAGGAACGAATTAGAGGGGGACAGAGCTGGAAGGCAGGGAGACCAGTCAGAAAGCTTTGGAAAAGCATCATAATTTCTCTGAACAAGGGACATGGTAATGGAAATTAGAAGATATGAAAGATTCGATGGTGTGAAACAAAATGAATTTAGTGATCATTTAAAAGTATTAATTTGTAACCATTTGGTTGGCGAAATTTTAAAAAATGAAAAGTATAGAAATTTTGATACAATTGAATTTAGCCCTATTAATTAGAGCTACAGTTTATGTCCTCTTTTTCAGCAGAGTATCTGTTCCAGGTTAAATGATTCTATTTGAATTTTAATATCTTTGAAATATTATTTTTGATTAAACATTAAAACATTTGAAAATGGGATTTACTTTTATTCATGACAAGGTTTTACCAAGGTCTGAATTGCTTTATTCAAAATAATACAAGGAATTTGAAAGGGTTCTAGATATATGTAAAATTTTAGACTAGCTTGCCAGTCTTGTAGCCTTAATGATTTTTAATACATAAGTAGGTATTGACTGCCCTCTAGTGGTAGATATATATTTTTATATATAAACAACACTGGATGTGTGTGTAATATATATAGTGTATATAAACTATGTAAATATATAATCTATACATTTGTGTATGATGCATACAATTGTTTTTGATGTATAAATTTATACCATAACTTTATATGAATATTTAAATAGTTTTATATAATAAAGATGGATGGATGAATAGATATCTCAGACTGTGTGGGTCTTTTAAAAACATTTCTGTGGACCCAGATTTTTATTTTGCATTAGTATTTTTTGGTATAAACAGAATTCGAAATTGCTGCTTCTTTAAACCATGGATATAAGCTACTTTTCACGAATTTAAGAAATACAGAATATGAACTGTGATCTACACAGACATATGCAGGAAGATGCATGGAAGTTAAAAAAAGAATAACAAACGTATATCACTCTAATGTCCTTCCATGATGGTGCAGATGAATCACATGCTCATTGAAGTTCATGGTGAGTGGCATCATAGTGTAAGAATGATGCTCCAACAGAGGATCAGAAAGAAGAACACCGGACTAAGAAGCTCCTCGATATTATTATTGCACATTCTCCATATGGTCCTCGGCTTTCATTCCTTGTATTAGTGGAAGGCATGAGTGACTTTTTTGATACCAAAAGATTTGTAGTGAGCTTTGGAGGAAATTTATCTGTTATATTGTTAGATCAAATTTGCCTTGTAAAATATTTGATTGAAGTTACTATTAAAGTGTGCTAAATTATTATGTTTGCATTACTTGAGCACATAGCATATTTGCAAAATCTGATGTCCTGGAAACATAACAGGAAAATGAACCTGGAACTTCACAGTAAGTTAATTTTCTAAAGATAAAAACTGAATAAAATTACTTAGAAATTTAGGAGTTGAATCTGTCACTGAATATGAGAATATAATCTAGGAATTTTATTTTCAAATTTAGCATAAATAAACATAAGTACAAGTACATGAAAACTTTTCTGAAAATACTCTCTAAAAGTTTGTGTGATTCATAGCTTGTGTTCTGTATTTCTTAGATTAATTTGAGATGGTTATAAGTGTAATTTTAAAAAAATGGGTTAGCAGGCTGTTGCTAAGAAAAAGCAAATTCTGAATGAAAATTAGAGTTTTCCTATTATTTACTTTTTTTAGTATTGTAACATTGAGAATCATTCAATTAATAACAATTGCCTTTAAGTAGTATACATTCTGACAGTATTTTTTTTCAAAAAAACGTATTTAGTAGTAGACCTGAAACTTTTTTTACCCCTTTCTATAGAGATGTTTCTTTTATTCAGAGACTTGACCTGGCTTTTGAAAAGTGAATCAGTGGATAAAATTCAGCTATCTGTTATGATCCCCACTACCGTTATCATAAAACAGTTAATGATTATGTCATTAATTAATCTGATATTAGGAAGTTTTTATGTTGCTACAGACCACAATCTTTTCATGGCTTTGCTTCTACATGATCTTCGGTTGTTCAATCTGTGTGTTTATTGGCAGCCTTTACAGTGTAGTTTTTCTAGATGACTTTACAGTTGTAATTTGGTAATAATAACTCAGTGGTTAAACTGTTATTAAACTGTTACTGTTTATAATAAAATCTTGTCCAAATTTCTAAAGGGAAACAAATGAGTAGCCAGCACATACTAGTTTCATGCTAGCAACTGGAGGCAGTGTGGAAAGAACAGAGCCATAGGATTAGGTGGCTCCTAAGGTCTGCTGCTTATGGGTTGTGTGATGTTGGTCATATCCCTCAAGTTTCCACCTCTGGATCTAACCCAGATCTTGACAGAGGTGACCTGTTCACTGAGTGCATTATTGGTTCAGTGGGCTCTCATCCCTGTCCCCTGGCTTCATGGTCCTCAGTCAGGTTTCACCCTCCTGAGCAGAAGTGTACAGCGGTCCTCACAGTCTCCCTGGCATCTCATTTCCTGCTGATGTATATATTATGTATCTGTATATAGCTGTGGAGTATGTAAGCATCCACATAGGGAGACATGTATGCCATACAGTGATATATCCCTTTGCGCTGTACTGGGTCTGTTGGACTCTGACCATTTTATTTTTTCCTCAGATCTTCTTGCTATATATATATATTTTTTTAAAAACAAGGGTTTTTTGGGGGGGGGTTGGTACTAATAATTGAACTCAGGACCTTGCCAGGCAGGCACTATGCCACTGAGCTAAATTCCTGGCCCTCTTTGCTATATTTTTGTATGTAGATTACATTGAAAATGTGGGAGAATGGAAAAGTTTTGAATCACATCAGTGAGTCCATTAGCTGTTCTCTGGGGGATATTTGTCATCAGTTATTTTTGCCTGCAATTACATCTTTTCTTCTCTCTTATCTCTCTCTCCTTGTCATCAGTTCCTGGCTGCTTCTTTCCTCTCTGTCTTACCCATGAATGTCTGTTCATTTCCTAGCAGAGCACTTTAGCTCTCTTAGCTTCCCCTTTCCAACCTAGGCCCTCAAGTTCATCTGATCTTTCATTGCCAAACCCAAAGCAACTGGTGGGGTTTCTTCCTTCGAAAGATAGTTCGCTGCTGAGAGGGGTCTGCAGGAGGGAAGGCAGGCTGCCAGGGAGGTCAGCGTCCCTGAGTCCCTCCCCAGCCTAATCCAAGAAAATCCTGCACTCTCTACTGTGCGCACTCAGAGGTTCCACTTGCCTGGATGGGTAGATAAGAAGGCACTTGGCAGAAGTGAAACAAGAGCAGGCTGAGGGTATAATCATCTTCTAAATTCCCCCTTCTTATCTCAATCACACAGCAGCCAGAGCAGAAGTGTGCAGCGGCACTGGCGAGAGGTTCCGCATCTTCCGTGCTGAGAAGACATATGCAGTGAAGGCGGGACGGTGGTACTTTGAGTTTGAGGCTGTCACTGCAGGGGACATGCGGGTCGGCTGGAGCAGGCCAGGCTGCCAGCCTGATCAGGAGCTGGGCTCAGATGAGCGAGCGTTTGCTTTTGACGGCTTCAAGGTGAGTGAGTGGCCTCGGGGAGGACTGACCTCTCCAGGCTGCCTTTACCTGTCCCCTGCTATACTACTAGGGGAAAAGGAGATCAGCACTGTCCAGAGCATGGCTTTAGTACCGAATGCTTAGAAGCACTTCTTCCCTGGTAGTCCTCCAACTCTGTTCCCTCTGACAGATATGGTGAAGGTCACCCAAACGACATGATGAGTTGTTTTGTTCATCAAAAGTATTAAAGATACATTTGTGACAAAATATACAGTGAACGTTTAAAATTACTAATTATTTCAATAAAAGACACAATCCCGTTAATACCCCTCAAAATACTCTCACTTTAAACACACTTACCTTATTGTTCTTGCCACTTTCTGAAGCAGATCTGGATATCATCTTTCCTGAGTGTCTTTCATTGCATTGTCCTGGCTGCCTTGATGTCCTGAATTGATTCAGAACATTTACCTGTCATGGTCATTTTGACTTTGGTGAAGTCTCAAAAAAGTGCCAAAGAAGATATGATAAATAAGGTGGATGAGGACTCACTGTAATGTTTTTATGAACCTGCCTTTCTGTTGGGTGGCACTCAGCAGCAGCATTTACTGTACTTTTGATCGTACCTCATAAAGTCATACGTAAAAGAAGACTTTCCGAGTGGCTTCAGAAAGAACCATAGGATAAGTGTGTTTGAAATGAGACGGAGTATTGTGTTTTCTCCTTTTTTTGGCAGGGGGTTAATGGCAATATGTTTTCTGCCATAATCAATATCTTTAAATTTGAATATTCTCCATATATTATTATCATACCTGTTATGAAAAATGCATATAAATTGATGCAGTGATTCCCACATAAGGCTTTGCCACAAGTAATAATTATGATGGTACGCATAAGCAGTTAGTAACCACGAGAGTGCTAATCTCACAGAAATTCAGAGTAGAAGGATGGTTTCCAGAAGTGAGAAGGACAGGGAAAGACTGATCCTGTACTAAGTTACACTTACAGGACCAAGAAGCTTTGGCATGGGCGTGCTATTGCACAGTGGGGTGGGGATAGATAATGATAGGATTTGGAATATTTTCACTGTAGAGAAATGATGGTTTGAGGAGACAGACATGTTCAGACTAACTTAAATGTTATATGGTGTATCCATGTATTGAAATATCACATGGGACCCCATAAATATATACCATGTTTATATTGGTATGTATCATTTAGAAAGTAAATTTAAGTTAAAATACTCACTAAGAATGTTGAAGGCGATGTTATTTAGAATCACAGTTCTCCTTTTCAACATTATTAGTAATTTATATTTCTTAAACTAGGTGGGAGCTGATCAGGTGCTTATCTCATTATATACTACATACATGTTTAAAGATTATCTTTGAATAAAATGTTTAAAAATGTAGAAATTAATGTATATATGCTCGTAACTACAATAGGATAAAAATAATTTTAAATTCACAAAATTATAGATTTTCGTGTTATTTTATTGTCTGACTTTTGTTTTATTAAATGGGTATTCCTTTTCATGTGAAGGGGGAAAGCTATTTTAATAACAAAGAACATTAGAATAAATAAGCAGAAATTGCCATTTGAGTATTTTCAGGTATGTGATGCCCTGTGTGGGAAAGCATTTCTCGGTTAGAAATTAGGACCCTTGGCCCACTTTGTTCTGAAACGTCACATTTGCTTAATCCTGTTTTTTATTTTGGAATGAAAATTTTGACTTTTTTGGGGGGAGGGGTCCAAAATTAGCAAAGCTTATTTAAATTTTGAAAAAGAACCCATTAAAAAGCAGTTTTAGCCTTATTCTTGCTAAAGATCAAATTAAGAATCCAGAGGAGGAGCTTCTTCTAGCAAGTCGAAGTATCCTTTTCTTCCAGCCCAACCACAGACAAGGAAGGTCCTCAAATTGGGGACATTCATTAGGTGGGCCTGAAGGTGATTACCAGAGCTAAGTAAGTAGGTTCTGAATTTCAATGCCTTTGGACAAGTTGTTTTGTTAGGTTCTTTAAAAATACAGTGTTATTTTAAGAAGAATATGTCATTGTTTTGTGTTGGTAACTATACATCCTCATGTATCAGTTCAAAGTGAAGGTGATACTTAAGAATTTAAAAGATCTATCTGGCAAAGCAATTCATGTAAATAATTTTGTACACATAAACTAGTAGATTATACTTCCAGATCAGCATATAAGTTTATCCAACCTGTGTTTCAAATGCATCTGCAATATGAGATTTTCTCTTATGTATGTAAGAAGGATAGCAGCTATATTCTATTTTTGATTTGCTATTGTAGCAGATATTTTAAGAATATTGTTAGGGTTGACTGAAAACTTTTTGGGTTTTATTATATAACTGAAAAGCTTATGTATTTTCATTTTGTTAAAGTATCATTGCCATGGGTTCTAAGAAATGAAATTTTATTTTGAAATAGATGAAAATTATAATTTTCAACGATAATTTCCCAGCTTTTAATACTTTGTATATGCGGGACTGCAGAAAAACGACCTTTATGCAAGGAAGTTGCCATTGCAGAAAATATAATAAATGGAATGAATGAATAACAAATAATAAATAAACATACATTATTTCTCTTTTGATTGAAAGCTTGTGGGGTTAGATTTTTAAAATAACATACTTTGGATCATGATACAGGATTTGAGTTCTTTCAAGA
This sequence comes from Cuniculus paca, assembly GCA_004365215.1. NCBI lineage: Eukaryota > Metazoa > Chordata > Mammalia > Rodentia > Cuniculidae > Cuniculus > Cuniculus paca. Next base: position 30,011 of record RJWT010005012.1, read on the forward strand.
GTTAGTAACATACCGTGTTAATATTAAGGATAGAATTTGCAGTCATCTCTATATGACTTAGGTCATTGCTGTAGGCTGATAATATATGGCTAGAGTTCATCCTAGTGCTGAGTTCAGAGAAAGTTTCGTCAGTTTTGGTGGGGGTGCTCTTCCCTTGGCTGACTCCCTGACAAGCAACTCTTCTGTCCTCCGTAGGCTCAGCGGTGGCACCAGGGCAACGAGCACTACGGCCGCTCCTGGCAAGCAGGTGATGTTGTGGGCTGTATGGTCGACATGAACGAACACACTATGATGTTCACACTGAACGGCGAAATCCTACTTGATGACTCGGGTTCCGAACTAGCTTTCAAGGACTTTGATGTTGGTGATGGTGAGTGTACTACACCCTGTGTCATTTGAAATTTTACATTACAATCAGGCTGTTTGTTCTAATGCTTCATAACCAACCATCTTTATTTGAGAGTGACTGAGCAGATGAACTGCAGCTGTAAATCGCCAGGGCGCCATCTGTCTGATTTGATCAGACGCCCTTAAAATTGCATTAGCAGAAATATTATCTGTACCACTTTGCTAGGATTTTGATAAGGTGGAAATGGCTTTGTCGAGTGAAAGAAAACAAGCAGCAGGCAAAGGAATGTGCTCCACAATCATTGCATTTTCATTTAGATCCTCCTTGATTAAACTGTGACTGGTAGCCTTTTCATGTTCATTTCACAAAAATGGAATGAGAACTGACCATGGAAATTCCTCATGCCAGACGCTGAGGGGACAGAGATGGATAAAACCCTGCCTGATGTGATTTGTCAGGAGAGACTGACATTTGTATAGCTCCTGTTCAGTGGACACATGTGACTATGAAGAAATACAGAAAAGTCCATTGAAGCACAATCAAGGCAGTAAATACTTCTGTCCTGTGACGCTGAGATGGCCAGGGAGCAAGACTTTGAAGGAAAGCTGGGAGCATTGGCAAAGCCAAGGGGAAAGCAATTGTTCTTCACTTCCAATATGGTGACCACTGGCCACATGGAGCTATTTAAATTTAAATCAATGTAAATGAAATGAAGTTAAAAATTGAATTTTTTTCAGTGATACTAGCTACCTTTTAAGTGTTGAAACATTTGGTGTTGCAGTGGTGCCCCTGCTGGGAGGTGGAGGTATGGAAGGTGGAGGTATAGATCATATTTCCATGATCACAGTTTCATTGGACTGCATTGCTCTGGAGCACATAAACCAGATGCATTTAGTAAAGGCATTTTGAAAATAATCTCATTTCCAAATGAGCCAAGACATTTTAATGACTTTTGAATGTATACTTTTATGTATTGCATATTTATATACATGTATAAATATTCATGCATTTGCATATATGTAGTCTTGAATTTTTAAGATATACCTCAGTCAGTATTTTTAATATTCTATAAACTCTGATCCTTAGAATATTAATTTTTTATTTCATAAGTTCTTCATTCAAATATTGAGCAGTATCACTTCCCAAACACAGATGTGCAAAAATAGTAGGAATTCTGCATTTTTATTACTTAATTTCTATTTTAAACACCTACATTTCTGAGTAGTGAAATTGGCACTCTAACCTTCCCTCACTGTGGGTGTCAAAATACCAAGGCAGGCTGGGAGCACGGCTTTTTCTCACTGTTGCCTGTCTATATTGTCTCCTACTATGGATCTGACTTGAGATTGTATTTTTAATTGCTTTTATTTAAATACTTGACTACTGTGCTTCCCTTCTTGGGAAGTTAAAGATATTTAAATATGTTTGTAAGTTCCGTTGTGTGTATATGTCACACAATATGCATAAATTCATAGGATGCCCATCCACACTGTTAAAGCTTGTAACAAATGCTAATGGCACAGCTCTGTTGCCCAGAACCAAGCACTGCAGCAAT
>RJWT010005013.1:0-31892 GCA_004365215.1 Cuniculus paca
CTACCTTTACCTCTGTTTTCTTTACCTTTGTGCACTAAGTTCATATCAGTTTTCTAAAGAGCAGCATGTTTTCTGCAGAATGGGCTCTTCTGTTCTTCTTGCTCATCAAGAAGGGAATACAAAGAAAACAGTGGGACCCAACCTTTAAGTAGGAATGTGTTTTGACCAAGTACAAATACGAAAACATAATAAAATGACCTAGATTTACCTGAGCCATCCAGCCTGGAACACAGTACGGCAGCAGTTAAGAGTCACAGAACACTTGAATCCTGGCCCAGCCCCTCTGATGCCATTGCGATAGCCTCAGGTATTTCCTAGTTGAAGGAATCACGGGGTGCACTATGATGCGCTCACCGATACCTTGCCCTCTTTTTCCACCTTGGGGGTTCACCTGTTTTATTACTCCCTTTCTGTCTTCTGTGACTCCCTTCGAGGATATTCTTCCTGGCTCTGTATATCCCCTTGGTCTTAGGGAAGTAGCCCCGTGGTGGTAACCACTCCTCTGTTTCTGCTTCGAGACACCCTCGCTCCCCCTGAGTGCTGCACCTCATCACCAGCCTCATGCAATTAGAGGTGCGAAAGTCTTCCGCGGTCTTCCCGCCCTCTTTCACTTGGCCTGCTCTGTTAACTAATTGGCCGCGTACGGGAGAATGCTGGTTACACCCTAAACTCGGTCTCCTTTTCACATTGCCTCGTTAGAGATTAACTTTCCTAATCTACCCTGGGGCAAGGAAGCCTTGTAAATAAGTTCTTCCTAGTAGAATTTGGGTTTAAATGTGTGATCACTTAGTTAACAAGGCAGTGTGCCCTGTAAATTACCGCGTTCCTTTTCCCTGGAGGACTCTGGTCACACTGAGGAGGATAGCATTCTCAGTGTGTGTTCTGCCAACACCCGGAAAGTCCCAAGGCTCTTTCAGGGCGTTTGGGGAGAAAGATATTTTTTCTAGCAACACCAGGATGTGATCTGCTTTTTTCACTGTGTTGCAAATACACGAGGATGCAGAAGCAGTGTCTGGCAAAACCGCCGGTGCCTTAGCATGAATGAAGGCAGTGACAGCAGTTTATCCATCATGACTGTGCACCTGCAATGAAATGAAACAAAACAAGATGCCGGTTGCAGTGAAGGATGTCCTTGAAGAAACACTGTAAATCCTCCATTTAATCCAATCACTGCCACTGAGTCCACTTGAAAATATCCTGATAATGAAACATGGAAAGCAAATGAATACTTCCGATGTATATAGAAATATGCTGTCTCCAGGAAATGCATTTGTGTGATTATTTGTGAGTTATCTATTCGCTTTTTGTGTACAATACCATTTTTACTTGAAAGAAAGATTGACTGATTATGTTCATTCATTTTGCGTACATTTCCTTGGAAATGATTGAAAATGATTGTCACTCGAAGGAGGAAAGCTGACAACTTTTGTTACCAATGGTAAAATTTGAGTTTTCCAGAGATAATTTGAATTTTGAGAAATACGTATCTCTTACTTTAAACTGGGAAGCATCCTCAATATTTATAAATGCTTTGATGGGGTTAGTGGTGATCTTAATAAATGTGATTTTCTGATATGGAATGCAATGTCTCGACATTTGGAAGTTCTGCATAATTTGGCAAACCAGTGTCAGTTCAAAAGTATCTGTGTGTGATGTTCTGAAATCATTCATGGGTAAGAGATTTATTAAAAGTTTAAAATAAATTTTGTTTGATAAATTTTGACAAATGTATATATTTGTATAATCATTACCACTCCAATAGATTTTAATTTAACAGAAGATGAAAGATTTACTAATATTATTTCAGATTCCACATGGTGACTAATCTTTAATAAATTACCATGTAAGTTTTGGTGTAGTGTCAAAGAACAGTATCATTCACTATTATCTGAAAGGAAGTGCTCTTCCATTTCTCAACTATATTTGTGTGAAGGTTGGATTCTGCACATACTTTAAGTAAAACAATTTACTACACTACAATAATGATAGTGATATATATGTATCTTCTAAGTATTTTTTTTGGTGTGTGGTACTGGAAATTGGACGTAGGATTTTTGCACTGAATTACATCCCTGGCCCACCTGCCTGATCTCTCTCTGTCTCTCTCTCTGCTTCTCTCTTTCTTGCCAGGACTCTTGCTAAGTTGTAAAGTTGTCAAGTTTGGGCTCAAACTTGTGATCTTGCTTCATCCTCCCAGAATGCTAGGATTATAGACATGTGCCACCACACTGGATTTGAGTAAAATATTAAAGAGATTTGCAGAAATACCAAGTAATGCAAACTTTATTACACTATCTTTTTAGAAGGTACATTTATTTTTTGTAAAATAAGTTATGTATGTTAGCAAGCAATGGGTTTATCATGATTTAAAAAATCAAATTAAAATTTATCATGAAAGAATGTTGAATTTTTGGAGCCAGACATGGTGTTACATGCCCGAAATCCCAGCACTCTGGAAGTTTGAAGGAGGAGGATCAGGAGTTTAAACCCACCATAGGCAATTTGTGACTTAATGAGATCCTATCCCAAAGTAATAGTTCAGTGCAAATGCCCTGGTTCAATCACCAGTACCACACATACACAAAAAAAGAATGTTGAATTTTGTCAAATGGTTTTTTTGTGTGTGTATATTGAGATGTTTGTATGTTTTTTATTCTTAATTCTGTTCACACAGTGTATCATATTTATTGATTTGCATACATTGAAACTTACTTACAGCCCAAGGATTAGCCCACCTGATGGTGGTGGATCATCCTTTTACTGACTTCAGGTTTTGAGTATTTTGTTAAGGGTTTTACATCTATGTAAGGGTTTTTACATCTATGTCATGAAGATAATGGGCTGTAATTATCTAGTAGTATCTTTGTCTGGTTTTGATGTGAAGCATTGTCAGATGAATTGGGAAGCTTTGCCCGCTCTTTAAATTATTCTGAAGAGTTTAAGAAGGATTGAGATTAACTTTTCTTTAAATGTTTTGTAGAATTTACTAGTGAAGTCATTTAGTTCTGAACTTTTCTTTGTTGGGGGTTTTTGACTACTATTTGAATTTTTCTTACTTGTATTGGTCTACTGAGATTTCCATTTCTTCATTATTTGGCCTTGTTAGGTTTTATGTGTCTATGAATTTATTCATTTCTGTTATGTTTTCTAATTGTTTGACATACAGTTAATTGTTCATAGTACTATTTTATAATCCTTTATATTGCTAGGCTATAACTTGTAATGTCTCATCTAGTATTTACAGTTTTATTTATTTGAATTTTAATTTCTTATTCTAGCTAAAGGTTGGTTATTTCTTTTTTTCTTTTTTTTTTTTTTTTTGGTACCGGAGATCGAACTCACGACCTCGCCCTTGCCAAGGAGGCGCTTATGCCGCCGAGCTAAATGCCTGGCCCTAGATTTATTTCATTTATCATTTCAAAACAAACTCTTAGTTTCATTGATCTTTTAATTTTCTTTATAATCTCCATTTCATCTATGCCTGCTCTAATCTTTATTATTTCCTCCCTTTTACTAACTTTGGCCTTAATATCTTCTTTTTTATATCTCAAATTGTAAAGTTATGTTGTTTGAGGTTTTCTTTTTCCTTACTTCAAGAATTTATTACTATAAAATTTTTTCCTATAAATTCTTTAGTTGCATTCCATAAATTTTGGTGTGTATTAGTTTCATTTTTTAAAATCTCAATATACTTCTCAATTTTCCTTTTGATTTCTTTTTCCCATTGACTGTTCAGAAGTATGTTGTTTAATTTCTACATATTTGCAGACAGTTCCAGTTTTCTTCTGTTGTTGATTCTAGTTTCATGTCAAGTAATGCCACTGTTAGCACTGTCTTTCTGTGTTTATTCTTTTCTTTTCTTTTTCTTTTTTTTTTTTTGCGGCACCAGGGATTGAACTCATGACCTTGCGCTTGCTGGGCAGGCGCTTAGACCGCTGAGCTAGATCCCCAGCCCTTCTGTGTTTATTCTTCATAAAATAAGTTACAACTAAATAATATCATCAAGATGGTGGATTTGGATTTTTCAGAACTGGTCCTCTCATAGGAACATCAACTTGAATAACTTTCCATATGCAAAAATACCTTCACAAGAGCTGAGAAGCCAGATGAGATATTACCAACCCTGTAGGTAGCACAAAAAGAAAACACACATTGCTAGGTGCATATATAACCTCACAAATCCTAATTATTTGAGAGAGGAGAGGAATCTGATCTTTTCCCAGATTTTTTTTTCTTAATCATATTTGATTAAAACAGTTTTACCACTTTCTTATGAAAATATCATTATTTTAAATAATACTTCTATCCTTTTTTTCCTAAGATCAAGTCTAAATTCTAATCTGAACACTTAAATCTCTTCACAATTTGGCCATATACAGGTACTTAATGTAACCAAGTTCACGAAGAAGGAAAGAAAGTAAAAGTATGTATTTTTTCATCAGGTACTATAACTAGTTTCTTGAAAACACATTTTTAAAAAATCTTGTCCCTAGTTATATTTATATGCAACCCCACAACTTTAATTAAACTCAGCTCTCTATCTGCTCGGAGCTTAACAACTGAACATCTTCAGAGAAAATCAAGCAATTGTCTTTTCGTTCTTTAAAAGTGTAACCACAGATCCCAAATGGATATCCACCTTCAGTCCATCTAGCTCCTGTCATACATTCATTTTTTCACTGGCTGAGATGACACTTTTTTTCCCTTAGGAGATAACATTGTTTCATAATTTACTTTTAAAAGAATAGATAAGACGAACCCGTATTTGGTTACACATACTCTAGCCTCCCCTTTGATAGTGGCAAATTTTGCCCTCCGTTCTCAGCCCAGATGTTACCTGCCATCACTTCAGAGAAGCCTTCTTTGACCACAAAAACAAAAGTAGCTTCTGCGTAAGTTTGCTGGGGTGGCCATCACAAGGTACCACGGCCTGTTATCTGCAAAACAGAAATGCATCATTTCGCAATCCTGGAGGCCAGAAATTTGAGATCAAGGTGTTAGCAGGCTTGAGCCTGCTTTCTTCTGAGGCTGCTTTCCTTGTCCTGTACATGGCTGGTTTTCTCCTGTGTCTTTACTTAGTGTTCTCTGTGTATTTTTGTCTATGTTTCCTCTCTACAAGGACACCCATCATGCTGGATTAGGGCCCACACTATTCTTATTGTTATTATTTACCTCTTTGAGGATTCTATCTTGTCCTTTTACTTCATTAATTAAAGGTGTTATCTTCAGTACAATCATATTCTGAAGTTCTGAGGCTTGGGATTTTGACATATCAGTTTTGAGGACTCATGATTTAGCTCATAGATTTCTTCAGCCATTATTCCCTTGTATCGTTTTTTCCCTTAGCATTTATCACTACTTGAATTTTGATTATTTTTGCTATTCGTTTAGGTGTATGTCTCCCCAACTATAAAATAAACAATGTGGAAAGAGGGCCTTAATGTACCACTGCTGCTCAAGTTTAGAGCTGTGTCCAGCATCAATTAGGTGTTCAGCGAATGTTCAATAAATCAAAAGGTAGAGAGGAGAGGTTTAAGATGGCAAATGTTGTGTTTTTCAACTGGCGAGGTTTTGTTCTCACTTTTGCATTTTTGCTTTTAGTTCTTCTACATTTAATGCTCTTATTCTACCCTTCAAGTACTTCATGGCTTATACCAAGTCATTCCTTTTTCTGGAAATCTTTTTAGAGTCCACGGCCTAGACTGATTTTTCCAGTCCCTGAATCTCCAACAGAAGATATTGTTTCAATTAATTATTTTGGCACATCACATCTTTCCTTTCTGGTGCCCCTTAATTGCTTTATGTTTTCATATATGTGCTCTGTCTTCTCAGGGACATGGTGATGTCCCCAAGTGTGTCAACCGTCATGTATTCATCTTGCTTCTGGGTATACTATAGAGTCTCATGTTAATAATGAAGTTGAATTGAGTAGGCTTGGGTACAATTTCTATTCATGTAGCAACAAAACAGACAAGGAACCATTTGTGCATTTGGCAACTGTGTGTGGTGTGATTTCTGAGGCATTAAGAAAAATCTTCTGCTCTGCCTACACATTTCTGGCCGATTCTTCCCTCCACATTTGTTCATAGATGTTTAAAGTTCCTTTTATGGCAAGCTTCTGAGAAATTGTTAGGTTGAAAAATAGAGTAAGGTATTTTAAATGCAAATATCTTTCAGAGAAGGCAAAGCAGTGAGTTACATTCACATTTCCTGACTGATAACTTTTCTTTTTTTCAAAACAGACTTAATGGAATGTGAGAAGGTACTCGATGCCCAAGGTGTGGAAAAGCATGTGGAGAAAGGGATATGAGGACCTAATTTAACAGTAGCCTGTCAGCCCTGACCTGGACTAGCAGCCCGGAGAATAAGAATACATTTCCTTGCTTTAGAATCAAAGATAAGCCTCTGCTTTAGGGTACCACAGTTCAGTTATCCTATTCATACAAGCAGCATGACTGTAAAATTACTTCTTTGTGTCTGGGAACTCTCATCTGTAAAATGGGGTTGTGTTCAGGTTTATTGTGATTATAAATTAGTTTTAAATAAATATTAACAGCTATTGTAGGGCCCTTAGTTTGAAGCACCCTCTTTGTAAGGGTAAATGTATTATTTTAGGAGTGGTGTAGAGATTAGGCTGTTTATATTTAAGGGGCGATCATCCCTTCCCTGTAGTCTTTCTTATTAAAGCAATGGTGCTACACATTTTGGAGGGGAAGCACTGCTTTTTATGTTCCAGAATGTTTGAAGATGTAACGAGAAGGAAGATGTGGCTATTAAGGAGATTACTGAGAAGTAGGGGTGGGCATGGGTGTAATGGTGCTAATGTCATCTCTGAGAGTGACACTACCTCTGAGAGATACTGGAAGGAACTGGTTTCTTTCATTACTGGGATTTTCATCAAGCTATAGAGGAGGCTAACCCCAAAGGAAAAGTAGGTCTAAGTTTATTCTCAATTTTGAGCAAACTAGAGCCCAGTGAATTGGCTTGGATGAAAGTTTCACAGATAAATTTCAAGCCAAGTGCACTTTTGATGACTTTATGCTGCCTGTCCCACACACTACAGAAATGAGTTGAGCTGTTCAACTGCCAAACCCCAAAGAATGTTGCAGAAATCCATGTGGGAGCTCTCAGAGGTGGATTTGACCTCTAATGTAGGGTAGGAGTGACCTTATAAATACTTGAGGAGTATAATGTTTATATTATATCAGTGTTTTGATAGGCCCTACCTACTTTGAGTCCAATTTTATGCTCTAAAGACACATACCACTTCCTGCCAGCAACCAAAACAGCTTTGAAGTGATGGGTATAATGACTCATGGTCATGTAAGACTCATATCAGCATATTTGTTATTAGATTATTACCCAGACGCCCACAGAATCCTGGGAGGTAAAATAAGATTAATGTTGAAGAATTTAGTTACACCCTTTTCTTTTTTATTCAAAGCAAACTTTTGAAATAACCATTGTTGGTGGTTCATTTTTGCTTTTAATAAGGGATAAGTAAAGGATACACATCAGGCTGGTTACAATCTATGGAATCAAACCATATTCTGGAAATGTTTGGAGACCACATGTAATGCAGCAAAGAAATGGTGCATCACGAATCATCACATGACCAAGCTTACGGGTGTGGAGCTGGAAGGAGTTGTAATCCACACCACACCACATAATGGGGCACCAGACGATATCCTATAAAATGTCTGTTAGTTACTTCAAATTGAACAACGGATTGACTCACATCTGAAGCAGGTAGTTTAGGTCCAATAAAACAATCATGTTCACATATCTCACTCACAATAGCATGAAGTATCTACACATACAATGTATGTACTATCTATTGGATTAAGGGAGCAGATATTTCATGCCACCCACAGGGTCAAAAGATTCTAACACACAGTGAGAGTCCATTACATATACATTGATTACTTTCATTGAGTTCAAGAAAGTGCTAAAAGTGTTTTAGTAATTTCAAAGTATTTTCTTGCTTTTTGGAGTACCAGAGACATTCATTCATTTAATAAATATTTAGAATATCTAATCCAAGCACTAACTCTAATTCTTACTAGGTGAATGAACTTTGGTAGTCAGTGAAATTTACTGTCTCAGTTTCCTTTTGTGAAAGTTAGGAAAATAAAAGTACGTACTTCCTTAGGCTGTCGTGATGATCAAATAAGCGAATACATATGAAGTGCTTAGAATAATCTCAAACTCTACAAAACTATAACTTGTCATTTTTGGTGCAGGAGGCGTAATGATTATGTTGCTATGGACCAAATTACCCTAAAAACTCGGTAGCTTGAAATAACATCCATTTATTACCTTGTAGCTTCTGCAGGCCAGACATCTGAACATGGCTTAGAAGGGTCCTCTGCTTCACAGGGTGCAACCAAGGTGTATGCTGGGCTGTAGTAACCTCAAGGCTCAACTGGGGAGAATTCTTCTAAACTCATACATGGTTGTTGGCCAGATTTGCTTGTTGGTGGCTGCTGGCCAGTGGTTGCTCTTAATTACTTACCATGTGAATCTTTCCTTTCTGCAACTGAAGGAGATAATAGAGCTGGTTAGCAGAACACAGGCCACAGTATTTTACAATCTAATTATAAAAATAACTTCTCTCTCTCTCTCTCTCTCTCTCTCTCTCTCTCTCTCTCTCTCTCTGTGACTCACTAGATCTAGCCTATGCTGAAAGGGAGAGTATTACCCCATGTGTGAATACCAAGTCTGAACCACTGGGAGCCATATTTGAAGCTACCTACCATGAAAGTGAAGACTATAAACGTAATCATTAGATGTTTTTGGGAAGAGACAGACATTAGAAAATAATTCTAGATTAAAATGGTACTTACAACTATTGATAAGCACCATGGACTGGAAATATAATATTTGATGAGAAATTATAATATGGAAACCTAGTTTGGGTTGGAGTGTTTCCAAAGAAGGCATCTCCTGAGGAAATAATTTTCAACCTCAGTTTTGAAGGTTGAGTGGCGTTAACCAGGGGTTAGGGAAGGGAGACAGGAGCCTCTTCGAAGAGTGAACTCTGCTCTTTGATTGGAGGTACAGCTCTCTTGTGCAAGAATCAGCAGACTTGTTTGGGGGCCTTCTTAGGAAAATAGCAACTGCAACCAGTAATCTTTGCAAGAGTAATTCTGATTCTAGTTAAGGGTTGAATAAGAAATAAGAAAGCAGAAAGTATATGTAGATACCTCTGTAAAAAGCTTGGGTAGACCAGGAAGATTAGAATTAAACGTGTTATTGGAAAAAGATGAAGTAAAAGAGAGAATCTTTATGGAGGTAATGTTCATTCATTGTAGATAATGACATACAGAAAAGCTTGAAGCTAATGATAGGGATGGGCTAGTGAGTGAAACAGGTTTCTGAGAGACAAGAAGGGGCAGAACTCAGAATATAAATGAGGAGACTGGCCTTTGATGGAACCTTGCCCATGGTAACTGGAAGAGGAAAACTATGAGCAGATACCGGTAGTTCTTCAAGGCTGATTTTCCATTAGGGTTCAGGATCCTAAGTAGCAGAGACTCAAAAAATATTTGTGAATAAGTGACTATAGGAATCACAGTGACACAAGTAGAATGTACAGGAAAGAGGGCATCTTTATGTTTATAGTCTTCACTTTCATTGCAGATAGCTGCAAATATGGCTGTCAATGGTTCTGACTCAGTATTCACGCACAGGGTAATACTCTCCCTTTCAGCATAGGCTAGATCTAGTGAGTCACAGAGATAGAAAGAAAGAAAGAAAGAAAGAAAGAAAGAAAGAAAGAAAGAAAGATTATTCCTGTAATTAGGTTTAAAATACTGTGGCTTATGTTGTACAAACCAGCCGTAATGTCTCCTGCCCTCTATTTCTCCCTTGCCCTTCAACAGGGCAAAGGAGAAAGGAAGATGGAATTACCATAGATGCCATTGGACTCAGGTCCAGGGAAGACTTTATTAGTTTAATTTGTATGTTGCTACCTCAGCAGGTTGTTTTAATGTAGGATTTATTCTCATGCGGTCTCCTGAACAGGAAACAGCACAAGGACGGTTTTATTCGGTTGCATGGTCTCTGATCTCTTTTGGGCTTGCTTCCTAAACTAAACAGAGCTGGACAAGACAGGGACAATTCCCTTTGGAAGGAGCAGGGCCCTGCACTGCGGGAACTGTTTGCTCTTCAGCTTGTAGTTTCTTCCCTGTGGAATATCTCACTGGGTTCCGGATTGGTGTTGTTTCCTCTGCTTGGATTGAAGACTTGCACAAGAAACAGATGTGAAAAATATTCAAAGCTGTTTTATCCTTGTTAAAATGTCCATTATTTCTCACATAAGTCCCTACATGATTTATTCTTTCTCAACTTTTTGCAGTTAGACTTTTTCTTTTGAAGAAATAGTCTGATTTGTTGGATAATGAAGATGCTATAGCAATCACTACCTCCTTTTCGTTTTGCCTTTGATGTCAGGATCTCAGACTTAAATCTAGTGCAATATCACAGTATTGATGAATGCTCATGTGGAAGAGTTTAAGAGTACAGATTTTGGAGTTGTAGTTCTTTAAACCAAAGTTTTTTTTTCTTTTTCTTTTCTTTTTTTTTTTTTTTTTGCAATATCTGGGGATTGAACCCAGGGCCTTTGTGCTGAGCATCATCCCCATCCTCCACCTTCATTTTTTAGTTTTGAGACAGGGTCTTGGCAAATCTCTCAGGATGGCTTGATTTTTGATTCTCCTGCCTCAGCCTCCCAGATTGCTGGTATTACAGGTGTGTTCCACTATACCTAGCTACTGCTTTTTTTTTTTAATCTGTAAAATAAGATAATTTTAGAACCTACCTTTTAGAGTTATTTTGAGGATTAACTACTTGTGGACTACTTGGAATACTACTGGGCATTGATTGTTAGCTCTATTGCCCTTTATTACATCTTTTAATTGGTGGTGACTGATTTTTACACATAGAACTTTAACTATAGTGCTTACATTTTTATAAGTAAATCCAGGTTTGTCTGACATAATCATCTTTTCATTTCTTCTTCCTAAAATATTTTTACCCCAGGATTTTAAAAAGATCCGTCTTAACTAGATGGTCTCATATCAATCTTTCAGTTCTTCAGTCATGTACATTTTATGACTTCTCCATGGAGGTAGAGGTGAAGAACAATACACTTTCAAATCAATATAAATGGTTCTAACCTAACCCCGATAGACTTTTTACTTTTCAGCTGGAAGGTGACTATTAATTTGACAATCATGATTTGTTTTCTTCCTGTACATAGTCTGTTCCTGGTATGATTAGATAGGCTGGGCAAACAAAAGCTTTACTAGTTCACATAATCTGGCAAAAGGCAGGATCAGAAAGCACCAACATTCTGGGCATGTAGGGTCACAGAATCTTCCACAGATATGTACAAAAGATAGTTGCTTACCATCAGTGTGAGAAAAACAGCAAGGGGGATACATAGCATTTTAGGTACCCACTGTCACATTAGCACTGTGAAATAATTTCCTTGACCAAAGGTTTTGGACCATTTTTCTAACATGTTGTAGAGATAACTGGCTTATTAAGTAGAAGACTGTAGAAGATAAAACTCTGTTGTCCTTCCAACCATGTGATCACGTCTCCAGAGCACTGAGTCTGGAATTCCTCTCCCCGCGGTGTGATGGACTCGTGTGAGAATAGCTGAGTCATTTTGACTTCATAGGGGGGTCAGACGTCAGGAAATCCCAAACATCAGTATTCAGACCTTTCCCTGGCCTTCTAAATTAATCCCTTTGAGTAACTGTAACTGTTATTTCAAAAATTGGCTCTCATTGTGCATTCTTCAGGATGATAGTATGATTTTATTTGTAGCTCTATTATAATTTAGTAGTCAATTGCTGGGTGAAGGGTTGGGTAGGTTATGTGTCCTTTTGCATGAATTTAGACATTTTTCCTTTTATTTTGTGTCTACCTTGGCATAGATATGCCACAGATTTTTTTTTTCTATCTGAGGCATCATTGACTGCTACCCAAGGCTTTATATTAAGCCAGGGTCTTCTCTCCTCACTGTATTTCATGCTTCATTCAGACTGTTGTGAATATGTTGTTATAGCCTCAAAGTCACAGGCATGACAGTGGGCAGATTCAGACACTGTGGGAAGTTCTCCTCATACTCTTAATTTGCCAGAAGGAAACCAACTTCCTTTTGAAAGTTTCAGGATGCTATAAGCTTACTAAAATTCTACTCTTACATTGGTCATCAATTAGCAATTGTCAGATACCTAGATATCTTACTTCCATTGTATGGAAAGAAGAAACTTGACTTGGGTGTGTCCTATATTCTGGAAGACTTCACAAAAATACTAGAGAATAGTAGATAAGGGGTGCTAATGATGACTTTAGATGCATGGCACAGATACCCTAGGACTAATGTTGGGAACATTATTTTTGATATTAAACTAGCTAGAAAACATAGGCAAACACATATGAACTTTCTATTCCTTCTCTTGCATATTCCTTTTATTAGGATATCATTTCTTTCATTATCTTCTCTACCTGGCTTCAACTGCAAACAGGATGCATTTCCATGAAAGGCCCTGGGCTCCCTAATTTCCTCTTAAAACCTTATATGCCTTCTTGAGAATCACCTCTGAAGACATATTCTTTGATTGACTAAGAAATAGGACTGGGTTCCAACTGATGCATTAGACAGTGGACTTTCTTTAGATCATCTAGGTCCTCTAACAATTGAACAGTGTGGAAGAAACATGCTTTCTCCCCTGTGAACAGTTAGTCTGTCAACATGAGAGGAAAGGGAAAATCCAAAAGGCAGAAATCTGGAAGTGGAGTAGTTCATCTCTCCAGGACCTAGATCAGTGCCTTCTTGGTATGCATTTGCCACTTGGCGAGGTTTATTGATGAATAAATGAGTGTATGAAAGCTAAGTTAATGTGAATAGTCGAGTTGGATTAACTCCAAACCTGTCCTTTCTTTTTTTGAGAACGCTGAATTAAATCCAGCTGTTCTTCAAACTACCAAACTATTTGAGCAAGTTCCTTTCTTTTTCTTCTATTTCTATTTATTTTACCCTTGAGTGGTGAAGAAATAAATACTTCAACAATTATTTATTGTTTAAAAGAATGACCTTTTGTACTTGATATTTTCTTTATTGTCCACATTCTGCATATTTACATATTTTTTCTAATGCAATTCCTTTCTTAATAACATCTTATTATGTGACTCTTATGATTAATGTGTAGTGGATTTCCTAGCTGAATCTTTATATTTTGTCCTTTCTGCATGTCTCTGCTACATATTTTTCCTAATGCAAAATTTATTATGTAAACTGACCACACTATTAGCTTTATAAATGTGATCTTGAAGTTTCAAATGAAATGAGATGTATCTCCTAAAATTAGACCAAAGTGTTTCAAAAACAGGGATATGCTGTTCTGCAGAAATTTTGGCAAGCTTTTGAAATTTGGCAAGCTTTGGGCTCACAGATCTAATGTGATACCTGATAAATTGAGTGAGAACATACTTGTAGTAGATTTATTTACACAATGGTGTGAAAGCCTTGTAGCCCTTCAGGATGCTACCATGATGCTTTAAAGTAGTGCAGAAAATCTGAATCAGAGCCCACCATCACACTCAGCATGTACAACTTTCCCTTACCTTTTTAGCTAGCATACTTCAGCAAAAAATACATTGGTGCCAAAGTCACTTTTAAGGAAAACAATCATCCACTCTAACATTTTATTTCCTATACATTTGTTCTTGTTTATATAACACCACTTTAAAAATAGTGCTCATTAAAACCTAGATAGGTAACTTTACATGTACTCTAAAATGCTATTTATTATATATTCCAGTTCTCGTTTTGATAATACCACTTTAAAAATGGTACTCATTAGAATATATATGGATAACTTTACATTATATTCTTTCTTGACAGTTATTTTTATCATTGTACTTTTTATTGTTATATCATTTACAGTTTACTTGCCTCCTGCCCTCATTTACTAGCTCTTTCTTTTTCTTCTTAAATAGTATCGAGTACTATTCCTGCTGACTAAATTCTGGGTCAATTTGAAATTCAATGCAACAGCCATATTCAAACTTCATCCATTTCTCCACCCATCCCCCCATCCATCCATCCATCCATCCATTCTTCCATTTATCTTGCTCATTATTTTTCTTCTTTCGCTATCTTTCTGATGCACAGAAATTGAATTTAATAGACACAACTTAAGTCTGTAAGGAAATATCACTTCTATAGGAATGGCCCTTATGACCCTCCCATGCCTCATCCCCAGACTTGGGTCCCACTAATAACACATCCTCTTTTCAGGTAATCACTTTGTGAATTCAAAGATATTTATGTGTTCTTGAGATGAGTCTTTCCTCTTTTGAGGAAATTTTTTCATCGTTTTCACATTTATTTGTGCTGATTCTCAGTGCTACATACACTAGAGCAGTGCTTCTCCAATGTCAGTATGTCCATAAAGCTGAGCAGATGCTGTATGCAAAGCCAAAGACCATTTCTCTGTACTTGTGGGGTTGGTGTGAAGTTGAGGCTACAGCTGCTGGCAGTCGCGTCTCCTTCCTGCAGAAAAGGACAACTTCCAGAAAAAGAGAGTGAGGCTGTCACGTAAGAAGCACAGAAAAGCAGATAGGAGAGATGAATGGAGATAGAATCAGGAGGTAAGGAGCCCTTGGTGAGTTACTTCTTTCAGTTTTCGTCAATGTTGAACCTATTTCAACAAACAGAGTAGCTTCTTTGGCTCAAATTTCAGTTGAATCTGTGTCACTTCAAATCCAGTCCTAGCCTAGGTCGTTCCTAATTTCAAACTATCTTCCTTCATCATCACTGGCGATCTATTTCCAAAAAATCTTTTAAAAAGTTTCTGAGTAATCCTTTCACAGCAACTTCTATGGTACTAACCCCTACTTGAGTGAATGTGTATACTTTTAGCTTAATTTCAAAGCCAAAAAAGCTATTATCTGTGAGTTTCCAGACTTTCAAATCACTAAATGACATAGGACATAATTTAAAGAATAGCTAAGTGTCAAATACTCTAATCCACTTTGGAGGTCAAAAGAGTACATCTTAGAAAGCTGCAGAATTCTTAACACTGTCAGTGTGAATTGATCACTCTCATCAATGACATCTGGGCTGACTCTGATTTAAATTTTGGACTCATATGAGCTCAACCTGCTGGCCCTTTCTTGGGGTGGGGGTCAGGGCTTTTAGAAAAACTAAAACCAGTTCAGTTCCTTTTTCTACTTCAAGCTGCTGCAGTTAGACAGTTGACAAAGTGAATAAGTGACGAAATTCACTGTGGGAAAGCATTGCCCAGGTGAGTCCAGTGTTTTTTTCCAGACAATTTTGCCATTTTTCAGGGCTTCTATGCAGCAATAACAGAGCAGTAGAGTGCACTGTCCAAACTCAGTTGGTTTTTGAGAGGTTGGTCAGTTATGAAAATGCTTTCTTTAAAGTAATGCATGAATGGAGACCTTTAGCACGTACTGGATTCAAACTGTCATGGTTTATTGTTTAGATATCTGGGACTTGGGAGAGTGTTTTCTGAAAAACAGACTTGATTTATTTTTCTGACCTGGTGAGTTTGAATGTGTTAGGCTTCACGTTTTATTCACCAGTTAGTAATGAACTCATGTCAAGTTATTTTATAAGAGCACTTTAACATCCACAAAACCTTTGGAGTATCTTTGCAAGGTGTGACAAGTTCCTTTTGACCTTAGAGGATGTTAGGTAGGATGTGAAGGGCATCTGACCATAAGGTGAAGACATGAATCTGGCACAGATGAGATCAGATTGCAGTAGGTGAGGGGTCAACAAAGTTGTACTCGAGCAGTTGATGCGCGGATTCTAACATAGCTACTTGTGAGATGATGGGCTTTCCCTACCTTCACCTTCCTATCTAATAAGGAGAATAATATGGAACATAGTTCAACAATTTGGGTAGTCTGTCTGTTTCTTCCTCCGTGATGGTGACAGACTTGATACTGAAGCGTACCTGTGCCAAGTACTCCTGAAATGATGAACTCACATGGGTCTTATTTCCCAAATCCTCCCCAATGTCTTTATGGTACATTTGCACAAATGCAAGTTTTGTGATGTAATTGAATCATCTTAGGGTTGAGTTAGAATTGCATATGTTTCAGTAGCAGAATTGAAGGGAAGTCAATGGCCCAGGTTCTCCTTGCTCCTGGGAGGAGCAGCGGGGCAGAGAGGAGGTGATGCAGGTGTGTGGCTCAGGTGCCTGTGAGGCATTGCTCACCCACCTGCCCGAAGCAACACAGAGTAGAGTATATTCCTCTCCAGAGGTACACACTCCGCATGTAAATTTATGTACAAATAGATGACTATTACAGCTAACACACATTTAATATAGAAGTGTGTATAATCTAATATGGGGCAAATTAATCACATGCATATTTAATTTCCACAGGATGTTGTACAGTGTGAATTGTGTATTGCACTTGAGTTTTTACTTAGTACTCTTTCGAAACGGTTTGCTTTACAACTGAAGTTGGAGAATTCTCAGGACATTTTCCCAGTAGGTACAGCCCTGGGGATGCGGGAGGCAGTCCTGGGGATGGGGGTGAGCTTAGCCCTTACCTTTGTCTGAGCCTGGTGGTTTTCCTGTCCCTTCCTCCTTGTTCCCAAATAGCCTTCAAGATGCTGTCAGATTTTTCCTTCTAAATTACAACTCTGATGATGTAATTGCATGGAGCATAAAGTTTGATGTGTCCACACTATTAAATTAAATAGAAAACGTATCAAACTAACATTCAGAATTCTCTAAAATATAATTTAAGCCTTTTGGGATTTCTGATTAAGCCTTTTAGTTTTTATGCTCTGTCAAATTAGGCTATTCACTGTGCTGTTCCTTGCCTTGTAAAGTCATTTCCCTCAGTTCTTGCTGCTGGATTCCTTTATAGGCTGCAAGGCCTATCTCAAAAAGCCACTGCCATATTCTTCCAATGGATATGAAACCTGCTGTGTTCTTCCCACAGCTGCTTGTGTGCCTGATGAATACCCACAGTCAGGTGCGTGTCAGCGTGAACCTTTCAGGGACAGAGGTTGGTGTCCACCTTTGTCTCCTACCATGTTGACTACCCCAGCATGATCATGCAGCAGACTTCCAAGGACTATTTCCTGAACTAAAGATTGAACTTGAATGTTCTCTAAGTTTCGCCCATTCACTTCTTTATCATTACCTCCTACGATCAAGCTTAGGTCTCCTGTACAAATTCTTCTCTGATAAGGTCAGCTGGAAGTTTCCTTTATTGTTGGGTAACTCTTATTATGTTTGGAAAGGCTTGGTACATAATTACTATTTTATTTAAACTAATATAGGTTAGAACTGTCCAGGATAGTTTGGCAGAGATTGCTAAGTTAATAAGTAGGCGACTCTTAGCTTCATCATGAGCAAGAAGTGTATTGCTTTAACTCTTGCAGTGGGGGTAATGCTTACAATTTTGGTTATTGCCACCAGGGGAATGGTGATGTTTATAATGGAAGAGTCATTTTAGTGTCTCTGGGGACCTACCATATTATGGTACACATTTCTAGACTGTACCCACCCTAGGACTCAGATGGTTTGAATTGGGAACCAAGCATGTATTGGTTTGTGTGTTTGTTTGTTTGTTTAAACATGTTTGTTATACATATGGATCACATTCATCATAAGGAATTTGTACCTGTACATAATTTTCCTCTTACCTGTCCCTTTCCTTCAATTCTTTTCTCCTCTCCATTTTGGGTTTAAAGTCTCAGGCGGTTCTGAGGTACCTGCATAGTTAAAAGCCATTAGTTTGGAGTTTGGGTTATGTTGGTGCTGGAGAATAGTGCTTTCTTCAGGCAGAAAGCAATGTGTTCTTGACTTTACTTGTTCAATGCAGTGTGTTTAAGAAAATGACATAGATACAGTATTGATGAGCTGTAATCCTCAGCTACTTACGTTAGGGTAGTAAAAGAAACTCACACTCCTAAGTAAAGGACAGAGGATGTAGTTGTAAGCAATAACTGGTACAGACTGAGTGTTTAAGAATTTACCTTTTTAAAAAACCTAAATGAAGGTATGTGGCATTCTATCAGTTGTGAGACTTCAGGTCTTATTCCAGTTATTCCTACTTCTACCCAAAGGAAAAACATGATTCTTTTTTCTCCTCCAGTAAAGCTTTCAGTTCCTCTGTTTCTTAGTCACTTTCTTGTCGCAAGGCCACAAGACTTGACACCCACAAGGTAATGGAGAGGTTTGTTTTGGTTCACAGTTTGTAGAGGTTTCAGTCTATAGTTCACTGACTCCAAGGAGGGATGACATGGCAGAGGGCAGCTGGCTGAGGAAAGCTGCCCTGGGCATGGCAAAGGGGGAGCAGAAAGAGAGAAGGGAGGAGTTGGGGAGGTAAACGGTTCCAGACCACACCCCCAGTGAGTCATCTCTTCCTACCAAGCCCCACCTTCTGTTGGCAAGTCAGCCATAAATCCTTATCATCTAATCGCCTCTGAAAGGCCCATCTATGAGCACACAAGGCTCTTGGGAGACAGATAGATCTAAATCATATCACTCTTCAATCCTTAGTTAGTATGATTACTTTTGCGTTTGTGTTAATTGGATCCACAGACTGATCACTAAGCTCTTGGGAGTATTCTCTCTCTGTGTTTTCAGTCTTCTAAAATAAAATAATGATAGTTTTGGATCTGTATTTGTTACTAATTTCCTCTTTCAGAACTCCTGTTTACAAGGGGTGATCAAACTGTTCAGTGACTACTTAAATTAAAAAAAAAACCATTACAGTAAACAAAGCATTGCCTCTAATCCCCCTCAAAATACTCCCCTTCATTTGAATACACTAATCTCATTGTTCTTGTCACTTTCTGGAGCAGTTCTGGAAATCCTGTTTTGTGTGTTTACAAGGTGTGACTTAGAGGTATACAGTGAATGTTACTGCCCAGTGGCATCCAACAGAAAGGCAGGCTTGTAAAAATATTACTATGCTTCCTCACCCACCAGGGTCACTGGATCTGGCACTGTGCAACCTCTGGCTCTTCCCCACATAAAAATGACCATGAAAGGGAAATGTTTGGAACCAGTTCAAGACAGTGTAGCTAAAGGCCCTCGTGAAAAGGGCCAGCAGAACTGCTTCAGAAAGTGGCAAGAACAGGGATGTGTTCAAAGTGAGGGGGAGTACTTTGAGGAGGATTAATGACAATGTGTCTTTTACTGTAATAAATTGTTTATACATTCACCGTATTTTGCAATCAGATTTCATATTTATATTACTGTCTTCTTAAAAGGATCGGATACCTTACATTTTAATGCTTAAAAAAACTCAAGCAAAATGGCTTTTAAGCAGGCTTATGTAACTGATGTGTGGCTCTTAGTACAATAAATTTGCTTAAAGATTTCCCAGGAGACCTTAATTGATAATCTGGAGGGAGGTAAGGTATTACATCCTCACATCTGTGCCATATGGATGGCTTCTTTGTAAAAATAACCTTTTAATAACAGCCTTCTGATACTCATGTTCATTTCACTAGGTTATTAGCTAGAGTTTTACTCTAGACAAGTGTTTTATTAGCATTGGTTTCTATGAACATCTCTTGGGTACCATGTCCCACCCTCGTGTGAGAAACACTGGTCTTCAGCAGTCGTAAGTGTCCTTCCCACACTCCGTATGAGGAGATTAAGGGTGAAAGAGTTACAGGATTCGCACAATGCCAGTGTAACTGCTTGGTGTGTATTTTATTTCTTACTCATTGCAGCTACATCAGAATCTACTTCTACCATGGCATCAAAGCATAAGTGGAATCATAAAGGAATCAAGTTCAGGACATGTGTCTGTGGTGCCCATTCAGGGGGTCTACACAAGGAATGCTAAAGTAGCACATTGATAGTGTGAAAGTAACACCAGTCGGTGTGTCCTTTGGTGAGTGCACTCATTTATTTTCCATAACAGTAAACTTCTGGGAACATGAGCAAACTCTCATAAAGCTAACAGATTTGCTTAGGAATCTCAACTCTGCAAGACTTGATGACTTGTGTCTCTCTAGTTCTTCCTTTGACTAAGCTAATTAGAAGACTACTTTTCTGCTTAAGGCAATATCTTCAGTTGGTTCTATACATTTCTGAACTATTTTGGTTACTATAACTCAGTTTGGTTTTCCAAGTCCAAGCTCACAATTTAATCCAAAGCTTGAAATCTGATTCATCTTTTGGGAACGTCCAATGTCTTGGGATGCGAGGAGAGAGGTGGAGAGCATCTCTGAGGTATTCATGTGGCCCTGGTTTTAATCAGTGCTGGTTTTCTGTGGCTGCTTCTCCATGTTTTCTATGCCTCCATTCTGATCTTCTCCTGGGGCAGTAGTGTGGTGTCCCACTGCCCGGTCCTCTGATGGTGGAACCTCATGTTTTCTCGTGCCCACAATTCCCACCATCAATCTTTCAGCCATGGCTTCCTTTGAACTTTTGATGGTCACACGATCAACAGTTTTCCTGGGTACATCGCAGTGGGAGACAGCTGGTACTTATGGTCACTTAACAGCCAATATTTTCACCTTAAGAACTCAACTTTTTTTTTCCACCATAATGTCATTCTTATTCTTGTTTCTCCTGTGCTAATAGATGAAAGGTAAACATGCCTACAAGTAGTATCCTATCTCATAGGAAAAGCCTTCTTGGAATTGTCCCCATCCTTCTCACTTTCAGGCTATCCAAGAATGGTCTTCCTACCCTCCACATATACACTTAGAAGAGGGAATTCCCCCCTCAAATGGACTTCAAAGACAATATCTGAACCTCCCTTTTCTTGTGTAACAGTCATTTGAACAATATCTACAATTAGAATTACCTGGAAAGCTTAAAAATCCCATTATCAAGGGTGGCATCACAGACCAGTCTATCCCTGTTGGAGGCATCGAAGCATCAGTAGTTTACAGGCTCCCAGAAGACTTCAAGGCACAGTCAAGGTTGGAATCCACTGTGCAGAGAGTAGAAGTAGAGGGGAGAATGACTGTGGAAAGCCTGTCATTGCTTCTTAAAATCTGAGTTGGTGTCAGTGCTAACTGTAGGTGTTGACATTCTTTATAAAATTTTAGGATAGTTCTGTTGGTACCAGCTGTGGAGAATAGCTAACCATTCCAGGAAAATGATCCTCCTCAACATCTTGTTACACAGGATGAAATGATAAGCTCAAATAAGGAGAACGAAGTGAAATAAAGGCCTGCTGCTTGCTTTCCTCCAATGCGGCCCCTGAAAGGGAGGTGACCATAAAGTTAAACAGCACCAAGTATTTGTTTTGCGAATCAGTTGTACAGATGTGGGCAATCAACTTGTTTTTTATTCCTACATTTCCAGGACAAATAAAAGCAGGCACTACATGTGGTTATTATTTTTTTTTCATTCTCTCTCCCATTTTGTGTAAGGAATGCATAATGCTGAGGCTTTTTTTTGTTGTGGTTTAGCTGGTCATGCTTTGGTTGTAGTGATTTGTAGAATGAGTGGAGCTGAGCAGAAAATTTCCATTTGAGAAAATAAGAAACAATCAACTCAAAAATTTGAGGAACAGAGGAAGAATTTTGTTAGTAAGAAGGCTTAGTGACCAGCCTTGTGTAAAGGTGTTTTAATTATGTAGAAATGGGTATTTTTCCGAGGAAAGAACATGAGATTGGACTTCTGGGAAGATGGCAGAACACTAAGCAGCAGAATAAACAGACTCTCTGAAACAGTCCAGATGCTGGAATATAACATCATGGAGACGACAAGAAGGAAGGAAGTGGGTCCCCTGGACCCAGGAAGAATCTAAAATGTGAATTGAAGCCCACAGAGAGAGTAAAAAGAAAAACTTAAACTAAGAACAACGTGGTAGCTGATGGCAACTTAGCCTGGAGCCGGACTCACCCTGTGAGAGGAGCTGTTGGAGCCTGGGGACACACGGTCACGGTCATGGTGGCGGTAGCTGCTGGTGACCCCAGAGTTCTCTGAAGAGAGGTGCAGCAGTGCAGGAGAGCAGCAGACGTGGAGGACTGCACTGGCTGGCAGTGAGTGCAGGGGACTCAGTCCTCCCACGGGAGAGAGCAATCGGCTGGGAGCCATTTTGGAGTCAGGCAGGATACGCCTGGGGCCAGGACTGCTGCTGGCTTTTTCCAGTAGCTCCAGGTTGGGTGCAGACCCACAAAAGTTGCTTGGACTGAGTCAATTCTCATGCACATGCCAGAGACCATTGTGTAGGTTCCCCCCCAAGTTTAGATCCACAGGCCCTGGACGGCTCTGCCCCTATGCACCTCCAAGGGCCCTTGTGGGCCAGTACCCAGCTCACTCCAGATGCATGGGCACCACCATCAGATACCCGTAGCCTGCATTGGCTAGAAAAACCAGTCTCACTTCAGAGAAATTGTAGCCAATGCCAGAAGTGCCTGGGACCCCACTACTCACGTGTCTGGAAGAACCCAGGAATATGTCAAGATAAAGAAGGAAGAGGTAGTCTCTGGCATCCAACCCAAGCAGTGCAAGTCCAGGAGAGGTAAACACAGAAGAGATTGGGAGTCGCACACCTGAAATGTCTGAAGTGATGTCAACTAAAGTAAAGAAACAAATTCATGAGGCTACAAAAGAAATTAGAACAGAAATACTATCCCAGGTAAAAGAAGAAATGAAAAACATAATAAAAGAATTGCTAAGCACCTCTAAAGAAGACATAGATAAAAAAATAGAAGAGCATAGGAAAATGAGGGAAACCATGAATGAACAGCATAAGAAAGATTTAGAATGTATGAAACACATTCAAAGAGATATCCGGGAAATTAAAAACTCCATTGAAAGCTGGCAAAAGCATTTGGCAGTCACTACTGTTTTACTAGTATCCTGAATTTCTGTATTGCTTACATTGTTTTGTTTTACTGGTTTTATTCTGTTCTATTTTGTTTGATTTTATTTATCCCTGATGGGATGGGCAGTTATTTTGAAGATAACAAGAGGCATTATGGTAGCCATTATTGATTGCCTTTTACCCTATTTAGAAGTCATATACCATGTTCATTGTTTTGTTGTGATTGACTCTACTCTGTTTTATTTTGTTTGGTTGTATTCTCTTAAAAAAAAAAAGACAAAAAACAAAAACAAAAGCAAAACTCCCAAACACCAACAACAATGACAACATCAACAACAAGAAAAACAACAACAAATCAACAATGGAAAATGGAAGAGACACCTGCCTTACAAGAAATGCTAAAAGCTTTTCAGAGAAAGAAAATGATAAAAGTGATTTTACTTAGATCTGCATAAAGAAGGGAAGAGTACCAGACAAGAAAAATGTGAAGGTGAAATATTTTATTTTTTTTAATTCTGAAAAAAGAACCTGAGATTTAGAGGCTAGGTGTTTTTTTTTTGGTTCTGGCCTCATTTTTGCTGCTAACTGCTTATAGCTGCATGATTTAGTGCATTTTACATGAAAGAATTTTGAAGGACAGGTAGAGCAATAACCTGACGTATTGAGCATATGTCCAACAGCCAGGGACCTGGCTTTGGTGCTGATCGGAAAGTCTCTTCTCTGTGCCTCAGTTCCCTCATCTGTAAAATGGGGATCACAGAGGCACATACAGCAAGATTGTGATGACTAAATGAGTTGATATTCCACAATGCTCTGTGCAAACAGTTGCTAAATACAAAAGCAAGAAATTTGAGCATCACCTATCTTTTTGGGCCATGGACCAAGGTTCCATCGATCGCTTGTGTTGTTGTACCTCTTATGAGCAGAGGACTGACAGCTGTTGTTTCAGACTATCCTTCTGAAGGTGCTTATCTAGCAAAAGAGTTGAGATGCTGGAGAGTTGAGATACTGTCTCCTTTTGAGGACAGGGAAGATGTTTTGCTATCAGGATAATAAAGATAGTACAGTATCTCCTAGGTTTTATTGTAGCACTCTAGAAAGAGCAGACTATCCTAAGCTCAGTTTTGACTTCCTGGGCTGTATCCACGCGGCCCGGCCACACATCAACCCCAGAGGTACTTGCCGCGCTGTACTAAGTGCCTGACTGGGACCTGGGAGTCTTTCTCAGCTGTGAGAACGCATGAAATTGCAGGAGGGCAATTGCAAGTCGTCACCTTGCTAGTACAAATCTCTCACACCCTTTGTAGTTTTTAACAGGTAAATGTTTTCCAAAGTTTTTCTCTAAATCTACGGCTTCTTTTTCATTTTCTTCACAGTGATTTTTGGAAAGCAAAATATTTAAATTTTGGTGGAGCTTTATTTATCTGTTCTCTGTTGTAGTTCTTGCCTCTTCTCTAAGTTTTATTGAACCCAAGGGAAAAAATATTTGTTTTCTTCAGTTTTCTCTTACAGGCTTTATAACTTTAGGTTTTCCATGTAGGTCTATGAGTCATTTTGAGTTTTTACACACAGTGTGAGACTCATTATTATAGTTTTTTGCATAGGAATATTAAATTGTTCAGCAATGTTTGTGGGAAAGATTATTTTTCTACATTGAATATTCTTGGAATCTCTGTAAGAAAATGAATTGGCTGAAAGTCTATTCACATTTTTTTTTGTTTTATTCTGTTCTTTGTATGTGTATCACAATCCCTTGGTTACTAAAGCTTTATAATAAGTTCCCCAACTCAGATAGCGTAAGTCCTACAGCTTTGTTCTTCCTTTTGAAATTTTAAAAAGTATTTTAGTTATTTTTTATAGAGCATTTTGCAGTCCATAATGTCTACATTCCTTGTGTAGAGTTGGTACATGTACACGACACATTTGTATTTCTATGGACATTTGAGGATCAACTTGACAGCTTCTACTGGAAAAAAAGGGTGAGTGGAGTTTCTGGGACTTTAGTGGGATTGTACTGAATCTTTAGATTTGAGATGAAATGATGGTTCTGCAATACTGGGTCTCTTGATTTGATAACATAATTTATCTATTCAAGTCTTTATCTCAGTAATGTTTCATAGTTACCACTTATAAATCTTACAAACATTTGTCGCTTATTGCTAAATAAATATTTCCTGATGCTATTGTGAAAGGTACTTGTATTGGTCAGGGTTCACTAGAAAAACAGTATCTGTTTCTATCTATCTATCTATTTATCTATCTATCTATCTATCTATCTATCTATCTATCTGATTGTGCAAAAGGATTTATTAGGTAGGCTTACAAGATCAGAGGCAGAATAGTCAGCCGTGGCAACCCACATGCTGGAGAGCTTGAGTTCATAGCTGCTTCACCCCAGAGCCTCAGAACAAGAGGGACCAAGGACGCAGCACTGGTCACAGGCCTGCAAGCTCCTGGGAAGAGTAGCTGTTGTGAGTCTGCAATGAAATGCTACAGAAGCAGGAGTGGGGGCCACAGGTGGTGGCTGCAGTGGCAAAGAAACCGCTCAAGTACAACGGAGGGTGCCGTTGCAGGTCAGATTTCTCTCCCTTTCCCTTTTGTTCTGTCTGAGCTTTAAGTCTATTGGTTGGTGCCGCTGCATTAGGGTGCATCTTCCCCCTTCGATTTGCTGGCCCACATGCCCATCATTGCTGGGCAGTCCCACGAGAGCACCCAGAATTGGGCTTTACTGATCTGCTAGGCATTTTCTTAATCTAGCGAAATTGACAAGCACTATGAACCATCATAGTAATACTTTCTGCAAATTTTAATTTCTAACTTTTCATTTCTAGTTATTGGATGGAATGCAATCAATCTTTGGATATTAACTCAGTCCTCTCTCCTTTCAGGAGGTTTCCTTGTAATCCTAGGTTACTAAGAGTTTCCATCATGATTTAAGTGTTGAATTTGCTTGAGGGTCTTTTTTATATTTGTTGAACCAGTTACATGGTTTTCCTTTTATGGGCTTTGGAATCGATAAATTGTATTAGCTTGCTTTTTCTTTTTTTTTACATTAAACCAAACTCACGTTTCTGAAGAGAAAACGAGGTGCCAGGTGACCTGATGATTTATTCTTTCTATATTGAA
The DNA here is from genome assembly GCA_004365215.1 of Cuniculus paca. Lineage (NCBI taxonomy): Eukaryota > Metazoa > Chordata > Mammalia > Rodentia > Cuniculidae > Cuniculus > Cuniculus paca. The sequence continues at coordinate 25,948 of RJWT010005013.1, forward strand.
TTGAATTAAAATTATAAAAATTTTGTGTTTTTATACTTATCTTCAGTTTTTAAAAAATTGGATAACTTTATCTAGGTTTGATATTAAGATAATGAAGTCCTCTTCCAATGGATGGGGAAATGTACCCTTTTCTACTTTCTGGAAGAATTTGTGTACATACCTTATTTTTAAGTGTTTGGTAGAATTCACAAGAGAAACTATCTGAATCTGAACGTTTCTTCATGGAAGTTTTGAAATTATAAATTCGTTTTCTCTGGTAAATATAGGATAGTCAAGTTTTTTCTTGTCTAGTGAGTTTTAGTTTTAACCTTGAAGGAATTTATCATTTCTTCAGAGTTCTCTTAATTATTGAATAGTTGTTTATCATTTTCCCTTACTATCCTTTTAACATCTATAGATTTTGCAGTGATGTCCCCACTAATTTTTTTCTTTTTTGAGGTGCTAGCGATCCAAGCCCGGGTCTTGTGTGTGCAAAACAGAAACTCTACTGCTGTGCTACATCCCCAGCCCCTCACTCATTCTTGATGTTGACATTTTGTATTTCTTTTTCTCTCTCTGCCTCTCTTTCTTTCCCTCTATCTCATTTAATCTTTCTGGCCAGGGTTTATCAATATTTTTTTTTCAGGGAATCATTCTTTGAATTTATAGCTTTTCTTTATTGCAGTTCTATTTATTATTGATTTTTAAAAATCTAACTTACTTCATAACTCCACCCATTTGGAGTTTATCTTTTTCTGTTTTCTGAAGTCTTTTATCTATAAATACTGCCATACTATTTCTTTTCAACACTTGAATGTCATAAATTTTGATACGTTGTGTGATATGTCAATTAGAGTGTTCAGGCAATTTAAATCGATTATTATCAATATTTTGGGTTTAAATCTATTTTATTTTTCCTGTTTATTCCATCAGTTCTTCTCCTTTTTCTTATCTTCTTTGGAATTCATAATTCTTTCATTTTTATAAACCTTTTTTAGCCTATTTTACACTTTCAAGTGGGTCTTCTAGATTATATATCTTTGTTTTAATGCAACCTACCTATTATACTATTTCATGTAAAGTTTCTTTTTTTTAACAGTTTTTTTTTCTTCTTCTTTTTTTTTTGGTACTGGAAATTGAACTCACAACCTTGCACTTGCCAGACAGGTGCTTATGTCACTGAGCTAAATCCACAGCCCTTTCATGTAAAGTTTGAGTTTTATGTTTTATTTCTCCTTTTTCAGCTTATGTACACCATTAATTTAATGGATTTTTATTTCTGCATTTGTTATATAATCACACAATATAGTATTTTTAGTTTTGATTTAAATAGCATTGTATCATTTAAACAAATGTTTTACAAGATCTCTAAAGGTTTTATATTTACACACATGTATTATTTACAATGTTTTTCATTTTTATATCAAAACTTCGTTCTAGTATCATTTTCCTTCTTCTCTAAACACTATTTTTAGAATTTCTTGCACTGCTAGTAGATGTTTACTGGCAATGAATAATGAATGTTTGCTTCTGTGTATATGACTAAGCCATTAATTCCTCCTTCTTTTTTCTTTTTTTTTGAAGGCTATCTTTGCAAAGTCTAGAATGTTGGTAATTTCTTTTCTTTCCATTGTCCTCCAGCTTTTGATGTTTCTAACCAAAAGTTTGATGTCATTCTTATCTTTGTTCCTTAGCATATTATGTAGTTTTTTTCTTTGGTTATTTTAAAGTCTTTTTTCCTTATATTATTGACTTTTAGCCACTTCATTATGGGGTGATTTGGTGTAGGTTTTTTTTTTCTCATTTTTCTTCAGGTTTGACCATGGAAATTATTGGATTTGTGGCTTTTTGTTTTTATCAAAAATTAGTTTTTTATCAGATATTTTAATTCGCTTATTCTTTTCTTCTTTCACTTTTACATTTCTTTTTATAGGGATGTTAATTGCAAATATGTGACAATTTCAGTGTCTCTGGCCTTTTATATGAAAGATGAGATGGTAAGGAAGAATATTTCAATTTAAAAACTTGATTTGCTCTTTTATGCTGGTAATAGTAAAGTAGATTGAATAATATGCCCTCCAAAAGAATAGGTAACGTACATTTGTCTTTCTTGGCACAAAGCATACTAGACACTTGCTAACTGAGATTCCAAAAATACTTGTGAATAGTTTTAAATATTGTAGGCATGTATTGAAATTATAGAGTATTTATAATTTAATTTAAAGAAAATCTATAGCCTCATTGTTTGGTTCTGTCTATAGCCATGAGATTATCACTTCATTAAAGGACTTTTAATAAGTTCATATAACAAAAAAATCATTTAGGACAATAACCTTGTGTTCATGCCAAATAGAAGTATAAAGATCCAAGGTGTATTATATGCTCCAAAATGAACTAATTATTTTGTGTGGCTGATACCATCATCTTATGTAGCAAGAGGATTGCTTGTTATAACTAAATATTTCTAGAATGTATGAAATGGAAAAAGTACTTTAATAGCATTGATACGTAGAGTACTTCAAAATTTTGGAGCAAATTTCTCAACATCCTATGAGGTAAGCAGGAAGAAATTGTTATTATGTAAATACAGTAAGGTCAAATTTCAAGTTTGTTACATGAGTCACATTGTTGAGGAAGAAACCCTGCTCATAAGATCTTTACTACCTGCTTTGCTATTTTTGTGTATCCCTGGTATAATTTGAATCCAAGGTTACTAATAAATCTTTAAATTAGTGTAAATGGTAGTTTATTTATTGTGTTTTAGAAAATGCAATGGTATTGTCCCAGTCATGGCAAATAAAATAGATTAGAATCATCTGTGTATTGAAGAAGTACTATTGATTTAGAAGGAGGAGCTTATTCAGAAGTCACACATGATTATGCAGATATGTATATGTGCATATATACACACGTTTGGGAGGGAAGAGGGGCTGTCTGTTTCTATGGCAACAGGTGTTTAAGCAGTGTGAGGTAGTAGCAATACTTTTTAATGTTAGGAATTTGGAAGAAAAATGTAGGTAAGAGTTAGAATTTGAAATGTCTTTCCTGATGCTTGGCTTGTTATGAAAAACTATTTTCCATTCATAGATCAAATGTTATTGTGTTATCACTTTTATAAGAAGAAATTCTGTTTTATTATTGCTTTTATACATGGAAGATATGCATTTCTCCTAAATAGTTTATATTTTTCATATAAGAAAAAAGCCTAGGGTAGATATTTGCTGGAAATGATTTAGCTCACAAAGATTAGGAATTTTTTTTTAAGTTCAGGTATTCTTACTTTGTTGTCTGTTATCCTGAGGGTTGCTACCTATCAAGAGTAAGATACCTTCTGTGGTGTTGGTCATAGCTAGGATGCTTAATTCAGTAAGAAAGCTGGACAGCCTGTCCCTTTTTATTAGAAAAGCAAAATACCAGAAGCCTACCAGGAGACTTTCAGTACATCTCTTGATAAGGACTGGGTCATGTGACTGTAACTAGTTGCAAGGGGAACTGGGTAATCAAGTTTGCAGACTTAGTCTAATTATCATAGATTGCCTGAAACTGAACACATTGCTACCCTGCAGAATACAGTGTAGGGGTGTGTCATCGGTGGAATGAGTAGTATCTGTCACATAGGGTCATGTATATCTCATTATTATAATGTGGGTAGTTCTGTATCATAATGTACATCAGGCATTCACTGAAGAAAATTACTTTGTATTCTAAACATCACCACAAATGCTAAAATCTTCCTGAAGTAGCCTTATTTATTGATTCTGTCTCTTTTACATTCATGAAGGAAAACACCACCTGATTTGTTAAGTATTTAATTACAGATCCAGAATAGAAAGAAAATACAACCTACCTTTCAAAACATGTAAAAATTTATCATAAAACTTTTATGGAAGCAAAAATGTCTTTGAAATGAAAGCCGCGCAGTAGATGCACACACAATATTGGTATTTATTTTTCTTTGACTTGAGTCTTTGATATTGAGCAGATATCAGACAGAATCATTTGCCTGTGTTCCACCATTCAGTCACCAAGATGTTGAAATAAATATTTTAAAATACAGTAAAGTCTTGGTTTGTGAGCGTAATTCATTTTGGAAACATGCTTGTAATCTAAAGTGCTTACGTATTAAAGTGAATTTCCTCATAGTAAATAATAGAAACTCAAATGATTCGCTCCACAACCCAAAAATATTCATATAAAAGTGGTTACAGTACTGTAATATAACAGAAAATAATAAAGAAAATATAAACTGTAAAGAAAAATAAACATTAACCTGCACTTACCAATCTTCCTGGCTGGTATGAGGGAGACAAGAGAGTAAGGTTACTGTGCAGGACAGTTTTTTCCATCCCTAATGGAAACCACCGCTGTCTATTGGCACACTGGAATCTTTGTGTATGTGTGTGTGTGTGTGTGTGTGTGTGCAACTTTAACAAGGAACCTATTCAATGACACTCATTTTTGCCTCCTTTTGAGGATTTTGCAGTAATGTGACATTACGCTGCTGTTAAACCAATTCATGGCTCCCACTGCTACATCGTTCTTTGGGTGTTGCTTTTCTACAAAATTTTGCCCTGTTTCCCACATTTTACACATTTCCCCAATCTCATTTGAAGTGAGAGGTTGATTCCTCCAGCTTTTTCTCCAACTTATCTGCAGATGAGACCTCCTCCATAACCTCTTGCTTTTGGGAGATGATCGCCCACAATTCCAAAGTGATGAGACAGAGAGGAGAGACAGACACAGACACAGAAGAAACACTGGCTCAGTTGTGGTCATGTGACATTTGGCATCATGTGCTACTCACATGGCAAGACATCAGTCATTTATTGAGATAAAACTTATTACAAATGTTTTCTCATCACATCTTGTGGAACACTCCCAGAATAAGTTAATCACAATCCAAGATTTTACTGTATAAATATATAGTAAGTATTTGCTTTAGGAAGAATGCTAGGGCAACTCTGACAATAACAAGAAGCATTATGGTAGCCACTGTTGTTTTACTATTATCTTGGAGCTCTGTATTGCTTACATTGTACTTTTTTTTTTACTGGTTTTATTCTGTTTTATTTTGTTTGACTTTGTTTATGCCTGATGGTATGGGTGGTTATTTTGAAGATAACAAGAGACATTATGGTAGCCATCATTGATTCCCTTTTGCCTTGTTTTGAAGTCATGTACCATGTTCATTATTTTGTTGTGATTGACTCTATTCTGTTTCATTTTGTTTGGTTATATTCTCTTCAAAAAAAAAAAGAATGGTAGGGCATTAGAGATAAAAAGATACATGTTAAATTCTTCCTTCAGTCTCACAAAAAATTACCTGAATCTCTCAATGGCACAGGGTAGAAATTTAACATATTTTTTTATTTCAAAGAATGACATCATGAGAGTATTTGTATCATGTGTGAGAATGTAAATATAGGGCTGTCTGGTCAGTATTGAACACACAAAATAGGTAAAGTCATCAAATACCACACTGTTTCTTTAAATTTGGGATACAGGAATAGAGCAAATATGAGCTGATAGTATTTTCCTACTTTCAAGATTTTTTTGGCAGTGTAAAGCCATACTTTAAATTGCATAGACAAAGAAATTAATGATGTTACACTTGAAATATTTTAATTACAAGTCAGACATAGAATATGCACTTAGAGACATGTAAGCACAAATAAAAAATGCATATAGGAAAGTAACGTGTCTGGGTGCATGGGTATCTATTTTTAAAGTGATGATCTGGATTCCAGGATAAAGGGTGTCCCTGGGAGGTATACTGAGTTCAATTTTGTTTTTGTTTTTGTAATTCTATTTTCAGTTACTTGAAAAATAATTTCAAAAGTGGCTGTACAATTTTACATTCCCACCAACAGTGGCAATTTTTCTATAATCTCACCGGAACTTATTTCCCTCTTCTCCTTCTTCTCCTTCTTCTCTTCTTCTCTTTCCTTCTCTTCTTTCTCTTCTCT
>RJWT010005014.1:0-31884 GCA_004365215.1 Cuniculus paca
TTTGGAGGCCTTACCAGGTCCCTAACTGCACTTGGAATCTCCCCAATTGGGTGGAGTACACTGGGAGTACCTTCAACATGCCCCACAAGGCACGTAGAGGCTCCCCAGCTGATTGAGATCACTAGGTGGGCCCTACCAGATCCCAAGTGGCCATCAACACTGCATGGTTATGTGGAGTATACTGTGCAGGCCTTAAGCTTATACCACATGGCACTCTAATGCTCTCCAGCTGCTTGGGGTCACTGGGCCCAAAGGCAATCATATTTAACAAAATTGTTATTTTGATTTTTAAAACTCAGGATTTTGGTATAAAATTTTTATGATTCATATGTTCATGCAAATTGCATTAATTTTGTAATTACAATTTTTAGTTTGAATTCTTTTTTGTTCTTTTGTCAACAGTTAATTCTATGATTTAAACATTTTTATGTGTTATATTTTCTTGCTCATCTCTGTATTTTCAACCTTTCTGTGCCATTTAACTTTAGGTATTTCTCATTTAACACCTTGCAACAATTTGTATTTCTTAAAAATTTTATGTTGGTAATTAAACAAGTGAGATGATCTTATTAAGGTTCATTGTTATGATTGACATTGGATCTGTTTTCTTTATTTTTTCTACTTATGTTTCATGAATTCTTACTGTTTCCTTACATTCTTTTCCTGTACTATCAGATATACAATTCCATTTCTTAATTTTTCTTTTTCTAATGATTTGGTGGCCACATATATTATTTGTTTCCTGTTAGCAATTGTCTTTAACCTGTTTTCCTTTTAGTATTAAGAATGAATGAGAATCATACCATTGTCGTCCCCACCTCCATTCCAACACACTATCTCACATGTTCTTTTCTAGATTTCTTTTATTTTAAAAAGATTAAAAGGAAACAAAACAATAAAAACAATATAGGATTTCAAAGCAAGATGATAGGAAATTAACAATAGTCACTATATTGTATATTGTTATCTTTGAAATAGTTGCTCAGATTATAAGATACAGATTCGCAAAGCAGATCAAACAATATAAACACTCACAGTTTCTTTCCATGAACTAGTAGAGTTAGTAGCACAATTATCTTAGCTATCTTGTGTGTGTGTGTATATATATATATATTTATATATAACTAGATTCTTGAATTCCAATTTTTTATTAGATAAGTCAAAATAATTATTAATTAAAATGTGAGTGGCCTTCTTTGTGAGTCTGTATTACTGCATAATATTATAAAGAAATAGTACATGAGAGAGTTGATTATAATTGTCCAATTTTTGTTTTATCTCCTATTAATTTTGGTCATGTTAAAATAATGGTGATATAAGTATGAGACTTTTATGTTAAGAAATGTATTCTCTCAGTTTAAGATAGGCTCTTACATTGTAAAGATATATTGTAATATGCAACTTGAGACCATACTCACAAGTGAAATAAATCAAGCTCACATGTGTAAATACCATATTGTTTCCTTAGTGTAAGAAACTGAAAGAGTAAATATTATCCAAAATCTATAATAAATATTGTGTAAAGGTAAGAAACTGCTCAAAGAGGAAAAGTGACTGCTATAGGAGAAAGGAGGAAAGAAAGAAAGGAAAAGGAAAATGTCATAAATTTGTATATATATATACATATATATATATATATATATGTATATATATACACAAGATAGTCAAAATGACTATACTACTTATTGTATTAGCTCTTGGAAAAGGACAGTTAATACTCATATGATTAGATCAATTTTACATGTCTATATCTGGTAATCTAAGGAACCCTTTTGAAGGTAACAATATGCAATATTACAACCATTATTAAATTCCTATCATCTTGTTTTGTAAACCTATACTATTTTTGTTTTGGGTTTGTTGCTGTTGTTTGTTTGTCTCTTTTGCTTTCATTTTTCTTTTTTGTGTCTTTTTTTCTCTTAACAAAAGATACATTGCATTAATTTTTAAGGTGAATACATTTCTTAGGAGCAGTCTAGGTATGAATATTAATATCATTACCAACCACTGTTATGACCACTACTTTTTAAAATACATTATGATTAAAGCATTTATTAATTTCCAAAACCCAAGCTCATCTAAATGTTGCATTTTTTATGCTAGAACCAAAGATTTCAGCTCATTTTGTTTATTTTGTTAATCCCAGTGATATTTTTAAACAAGAGAATAATAAGCCTTATATGGCATTGCAACTGTTTCACATTGAGAGGGATCAAATTATCTAAACTTTAAGCAATGAAGAAACGTGTTTGCATTTGGTGTGGATAGTAGAAGACAGAGTGTAAGATAGTTCTTTTCATGTTGCATTGACAAAGTATTTACATTATTTGTAGTTGCATGCACCTCTAAGAAAGGGAGTGCCTTAGTATTTCCCAGTAGAAAAAAAATGACAATGTGACATAGGAATTCAAATGATCTATAGTTGTTTTTTCCTCTTACTGTAGCACTCTTTCCCTGACATTAAGTGATCTTTACTTAATTCAGTGACTTCCCTGTGTGATTAATGATGAAAAAATTCAATTAATGGATGTGTTTCTTTTCAGAATAAATAAGATGTACACCTTTAAATCATTCTGCACATTATTAACTGCTTCCAGGAAGAAGCCCAAGTTCCTTAGCATGCCATATAACAGTCTTTTCAATTTTGCCCTAATTTGTTTCTTTTCTACTTTCTACTCCACTTACACTAAATTTTTTTTTTTTACAGATAGTAAAACCCAACAAAACAAAACAGAATGAATCCAATCAAAACACAGCAGTGAAATTGGTACAGAATATCAAAGCAGGGTAATGGGAAAACAACAATGGCTACTATAGTGTATCTTGTTATCTTCACGGTAGTTTTCCATTCCTTCAGTTACAGCAAAATCAGACCAAAACAAAACAGAATAAAACCAATCAAAACAGAATAATGAGTAAAGCAAAAACAAAAAAAAATAATAAGAATAAAACAAAACAGTGAGAACATTATAGACTTTAAAAACAAGACAGAAAAATCCTCCCAAATTTACCATATTGCATACTGTTATCCTTCCTATACGTGCTCAGACTGTCAACCCCATGCCTGTAAATTCGACCTGACAGTACAATCCTTCAGGTGCTTTTTGTACCTCAATTGCTATCAGCTCAGGCTGACCTCCAAACCAGCTGGTGGCTTATGGGGTGAGAGGGTTTGGTGATCTTCAGCCTGCATGCTGATAGGCTTACAGGAGACACTGACTTTTTCTCTTCCTGGGTCCCACATGGTCTGCGCAGCTTACCAGAAAGGCTGGCTAGCTGGATCCTTGATCGGCTACTCCCAGTCCCAGTATGGATGATTCTCGGGAGTTGCTGACTTTTTCTTGTCTTCCTGGGTCCCGCATGATCTGCACTTACACTAAAATTTGCCATGGTCTAAATCAACAAGCTCCCTCTTTTTTTGCCTTCTCCATTCCTTTAAAATCACAGCTTCCTCTTCCTGGACTGCTTTTACCTCTTGCCACCTTTCTCATGTGGACAAATCTTTATCATTTAGGAATCAAATTTCAAAGCTACTTCCTCTCAAGAGTGTGTTCTGGCCATATCAATACCCAAGAATATCAGGAAGTACCATATGCAATGGCATGCTTTGCTTCTCTGGATGATAGTGGGTAAGAAAACAATCTATATGGACCTGTGTATTTGTTTACTCTCAAATAAACTCTTTGTTTCCTGATAATGTGGATTGTGTTTCATAAACGTTTCTCATTCAGTGCTTAAGATGTAGACCTCCACTCTATCTTCCTCAGAACGTTAACTGGTAGCATTTGATGTAATGTTGATGTTACGATTCTCTTGACATTTTGAAAATTTTCAGTTTTCACTTTGAAAAGATCACTTTCACTTTGAAAAGATCATATGATGAAAGCGGGTATCATATCAAGACCTCTTCATGCTGGTTCTATAAGTGATCTTACATTCATTAAGCTTTTCATTTACAAAGTTAGATGACAAGAAATAATTAGTCTGATAGAGTTTTTCATATTGCTGATGCTTTATTCAAAGCTCGGTGATTTGACCAAAGCACTTCATTTGTAAGATAAAATGACATGGATGAAAAATTAGAGATCTCTAGTCTTGAGAATAGCACTTGACACTAGTATACACACAACAGGCTTCCTTCACTAACCCTCCCACTATCCTTAGTTATCTCTGCCAATGAATATGAATTTACTCACGGAGTTTAGAGGTAAAATACCAGTTCCAAATCTAGGAGCAAAGGTCATCAGATTCTTATTTTTGATCTGATTGACACCAAAAATGTACTTGCTTATCATACACTATTTGATTGATTCAGGCATATGGATACACCTCTGAAGCCATTACCATAGTCAAGATAAAAGATATACTAGTTTTATTTGCTACTAGTTTTATTTTTAAATTTCTGTGTAAACTTCGTACTTGTTTTCTGTAGACTATAATTTTACATTATCACTACACTGTGTGAAGATTTGTGTTTCCACATTATTGTCAACACTCATCATCTTTACTTTAAATCTATTTTAACTGATACATAAAAACACACAAATTATATACATAGGTGGGGTAATGTTATAGTTTAGATCTAAAATGTTCCCAAGTCTAATGCTCAGAGGTGGGTTTTTTGGAAGGTGATGAGATCATGGGGACATTTTATCCATAAGTGGATTAATCCATTGATGAATTCTTCAGTGAACGTACCATTGGAGGTGGGACCTGATTGGAGGTGAGTCAGTGGGTGCATGTCCTAGATAGTGTACTCTAGACCTCAGATTCCCCCGCCCTGCTTCCTGGCCGCCCATGACATGAACAGCTTTCCCTAGCCATGCCTTTTAACCATCCTGTTTCTGCCCTGGAGTCTGCCAAGCAACAATTTAACCCACTAAAACTGTGAGCCAAAATACACTTCTTCTTCAAGTTGTGAGGGTGGAGTATTGTGTCCCAATAATGACAAAGTGACTAATACAGATACTATGTGATATTTTGATGCATACATATGTTGTATAAAGGTAAATTAAGGTAATCCTGTCTTCTAAACCACAAAAATCTTTTCTTCTAGTTTTTTTGAAATAAAATGGTACACTATCAGTACCTACAGCCACTCTATAGTAAAGAACACACCAGAACTTCTTATTTTCATCTATCTACACATTAGTACAATTGATCAACTTCCCATCCCTCCCTCCTACTTTCTTCAGTCTCTGGTAATCACTATTCTGCTCTCAAGTTCTGAGACCAAGCCTTTTATATTTGACGTGTGGGTAAAATCATGTGCTGCTTGTCTTTCTGTGCTTGGTTGATTTCATTTAACATAATGATCTCCAGTTGCATCCATGTTGCTGAATAGTATTCCATTGTATATATGCATACTACATTTTCTTAATCCATGCTGCTTGTGGCTCTTCCCTAAACTCGAAATGACCGTAAAGGTAAATGTTTTGAATTGAATTAAGACATCAAGGCAACCATGACAGCCACAACTATACGTTCACAAATGAGTACTTCCAGAACTGCTTTCAAAGTGGCAAAAATTATGGAATAAGTATATATGAAGAAAAGGAGTGTATTTAGAGAGGGAATTAATAGCAATGTGTCTTTTGCTGTAATAATTTTTTAATTAATTTTAATTTTTATTAGTACATGTTAGCAGTACATAGTAATTATATTCATTATGGGGAATAAGTACATGTACATAACACACTTCAATTTTTTTTACTTGATGATTTTTAAAATTTAAATGTTTACTATAAGTTTTGATTTATTTGGCCACATGCTCTCTTAGTACATTACTGCTTGTATATGATAGTAGTTCTATTTGTATTTTTGGTTTTTTTTTGGTATCGGGAATCAAACTCAGGACCTTGAGTTTGCCAGGCAGGTGCCATACCGCTGAGCTATATCCCCAGCCCTTTATTTGTAATTTTTTTGAGGAACTTCCATATTACTTTCCAAAATAATTAAACCAATTTATATTTCCACTACTGTTATGCAAGAGTTTTCTTTTTCCACATCTCTGTCAGCACTTGCCATGAGTCTCTTCGGTAGCAGCCATATATACTGAAGTATGCTGATATTTAATTGTAGTTTTTATTTGCATTTCCCTTAACCAGTGATATTGAATATTTTTTTTTATGTACTTGTTGGCCACTTACATATCTTCTTTGAAGAAAACTCATTTAAAATCAAGAGGTTACTTTTTTGTTACTAAATTGTTAGAGTTTATAACTATCTGTGATTAGATATACAGTTAGAAAATATTTCCTCACATTCCTTAAATTGTTTTTTCACTCTTTTTTTCCTTTGATGTAGTTCTTTTTTACTTTATAATTTTGTTTTTGTTGTTACACATTTGGAATCATAGCCGAGAAATTATTGGCAAGCCCAGTATCATGCAATAAACTTATCTTTTCATCTGGGAGTTTTACAGTTTCAAGTCTAAGATTTAAATCTTTAATCCATTTTGAGTTGGTTCTTGTGCATCAGACAAGAGTTCAATTCCATTCTTTTCTATTTGAATATGTAATTTTCCCAAAGTCATTTGTTAAAGGAGACTGTTCTTTTCCCATTGTGTATTCTTGGCATCTTTATTGAAAAATCACTTGACTGTATAAATGAGTTTATTTCTGGGCTATTTTGTGTCTACTTAATTACTATTGCTTTGTGGTATATATTGCAATCAGAAACTTAAAGACTCTAGCTTTGTTATTCTTGCCCAAAATTCCTTTAGCTTCTCAGGAACTTTTGTAGTTCCATAAAAGTTAATGATTTTAAAAATTTTTTCTGTAGAAATGTTTTTGGGAATTTGATAAGGAGTACAATGAAATGTAGATTACTTTGGATACGATGGGCATTTTAACGACAATAAGCCTTCTAAACCTTGAGTACAAGGTTTTCCCATTATTTGTGACTTTGATTTGTTTCATAAATGATTTGTAGTTTTTAATGCACAAGTGTTTCACCACCTTGGTGAAGTTTATTCCTAAATATTTAATAGAAATTTTTTTCCTTATTTTTGTTGTGGAAAGTTTATTTTTGATGTATATAACTGCAACAGATTTTTCTATGCTGATTTTGGATCCTGAAACTTGAATTTGTTTATTGGTTCTAGTGTATTTTTTGTGGAGTCATAAATACTCTTCACATATAGGATAAGGTTATCTGCAACCAAAGATAATTTCACTTCTTCCTTCCTGATTTGATGTCTTTTAAAATATGGCTTTTAACCTAAAAGCAGTGATTATGCAGCTACATTTTTTCAAAATATTGTTCAACCAAAGTAAATTGTATTCTATTAACACTTCATAATTTCCTTACAACGATAATGGCATGTAATCATAGTTACAGAATTTCAAAATGCTCTTTTCTCCCAAATACCTGTTACTTTGTCATTTATTCAATAAATATTCATTCTAAAGATATTAAGTACAACAACAACAATATAAAAATATGAAATCCATGAGACAGGTAGGTATTTTTGTTGGTTTTCTTTACTAGTGCTCTGTGAATACCTGTAACTGATCCTGATAGCATTTATGTACACATGAAAAATAGTTTTGAAGGAATAAGGTGTATTTGAGGTGTCAGCCTCCTATAGCTAAGCATCTTTTATATGATAAAAAAACAGTTCGAAAATCCAAGCTCACTGTCATCTCTTCCCCAGATTGTCTTCTAAAATTAACCTGCATACTCCTAGAAAAGCTATAGTCACATTGTGCGATAGACAGGAAGTCAGTGGGGTTCAAGTCAGGATAGGAAGCTAAATGCTTTCAGTAAACAGTTACAATAAGATTTACTTTTTTTAATTTTGGAAGTTTAATTAGGAACATAGAGTTCCATCCCCATCTGTGGAATTACAAAATGCTTCATATGTTAGGTATCGGTCACATTTATTGAGGGACTTCCAGAAACCCATTTATGATTCACTTGTTTTTCTACATAAATTTTATTCTTAAGTGTTCTTTCAGTATTTTTATTGTGCAACTGATGTTCTGCAAAAAGAGTTTGTTTTCTTTGTAATTAAAAAGTCTGCATTATAAGAACCTTTTATTTTTAGAAAACCAGCGCACTTTAAGATCAACATATATAGAAGATAAACAGTTTTGAGTAGTTTGTTTTCAACTCACCATGAAGACTATTAACTCTTTTTAGTTAACTTACTCCAGTGCTTCACTTGTCTACAAGAGCAAATTTGTCTTACAATTCAGAGATTTTGATGGGAGACATGTCCTGTGCTATGTATAGTTCTTTATCTCATTTAAAGCTTTCGATACACATTAATATGCAATTTTTCATTTGGTGAAATTCCCTTCCAAATTTTAAATTTTTTAAGATCGTGTTCTCAGTGAAGCATAATTTGAAGTGTTAAACTAATAAAGTAACACTCCCACAACCTTTTTGGGTCACTGAATTATGAAAATTGAGACTTCCTCATCCAGACTTAAGTAGTGGTCTTCCAATTAGTTCTTAAGAAAATCAAGATGTTAAAAATTTAAGCAATAAAATTGTCACTTGTTATGTCCAGAAAATTAGCAGTAGGCAAAACAGTACAATTTCATGATTACAATGGAAAATAGCCACTTCTTAAATATTAAAGTAATTTCTTACCATCTAAATCAGAGAAAGAAAAAGGTTTATCTATGTTCTCTGTTCATAAAAATTGGGGGCCTTTACCTGTTTGAAGAGAATACTTTAAAATCAAAGGTGTATTTTATTTTCTGTGTGTAGATCACCTAAGTAAGTTTATGTTAGTGTCCAGATATATATGCATTGGCAGTATGTGCTCAAACACGTCATGGGTCTTGATTTCTGGAAAAATTCAAGAATAGAATTCTAAAATTCCCCTGTGCCTCAACGTATAGAAGCCTCTTGTCTTGAGTTAGTTAATTTAGTTCTTTACCCGTATTGTCTCAGTCTTTGTCCAGGCTTCTGTAAATGTAAGCAAATGCTGACTGTTTACTTTGTGTTAGGCGTATAATCCGTTGCATACAAGAATAGGATTGCTTACACAGTCAACTTACAAACTCCTTTATGTGTGTGGTATTGTGTTAGGAGTAACCTCAGATGAACTGCCGTCCAGATTTTCCTGATAAGCCACATTTTCTAGCCATTGGCTGACAAGATATGCTCTGCTACACCATTCTTCTGGAGAGTTCAGGAATCAGTGGGGCACTAAATTGAGATTAATCACCAAATATTTGGAATTTCAAAATAAAATATAATTATATTATTTTAAACAATGTTCAAAAAATTTGATTTTAGCCCTACTTGATTTGACCCCTGGAGGTGTTCATTAACTCCCAAACATTGTTAATATGTTTTCTTGCTTTATGTTCTCAGTCTTGTTTAATTTTTGTTGTTTGGTATTCTTTTGATATACTGAATTTTGCTGAACTGTGTTATACTGGATATAACCTTATATTTCTGTGAGATCCTCATTATGGGAAGTCTTTATCTATTAATGAAACATTTTATGCTATTAATGAAATATTAGTGGACAAAAAAATGTCAGTAGCAGCAGGTATACTCATACCCAAATTCCCTATTTTTCCCCAATTCTAATTATGAGAGTTTATTAGAACTGTCACTGATTCAAATTTTCCCCAGATATCATGGACTCTCAAACTATAGCAGTGAATCATGATGAGCTTGCAAAAGAACATTGTCTTCATTTCTCTAAGATAGACTGAGGCTTGGGCTTCCCTCAGTTGTTAACAGAAATCTCCATTTCACAACAATCAAATAAAGTAGTTTCCCTGATAGCCTTTTCTGCAAAATTTATTCATTTAAAAAATTACAGTTTTTCTTTTCAGCAACCACAGTGCAAGGTAGCAGTTATCTATCAATATGGGTTGTGCTGAAGGCAGCATATGGGAGAACTTTCTGTGCTCTCAAAGAGTTGCTTCATTCAAGGAATACAAAATTACTATACTTTTATGATCAAATAACTCCAAAGCCTTTTTCTGCATATTTTTACATATAGCGGGCTTTTCTCCTGCCTTCTAGTTTTTTAGGGCTTCATGTAAGAATTCTGCCATCCAGAGACCTCAATAAAGATGCCAGTTTTGACTTCACCAATGTTAATTTCCATTAAGATGACAGTGCTTTTAGAAGGAAATTTGAAATCTTAATGAGGAATTTTGCTTTCTAATTTCTCAAATCAGTATGCAAAAATGTTAGATAGAGAGCTGGAAAGTTAGTGTTGGAAGAGACAGTGACACATAAATAAAAATCTTCTTAATGAATTTTGTGTATTCATATTATTTCTTCAAACTAAAAGACACATCACAGGGATATACATTGTAAAAACCATTTGTGAGACTATGACCATATCTTGTCTCAACAAATTTATTATCATATAAAAACATAAAGGAAAAGTAATTTGTCTGCTGATGTACAACACAGTCCTCATATTATGAACATTAAACCTTCAAAGGCATGTTTGGCAACATATTTTATTTATTTTTTATTTTAAAGAGAAAATAATAAGACAAAATTTCAAAACAAGATATTAGGGGAGAAACAATGGTTAATACATTGCATGTTATCTTTAAATTAGTTACTCAAAGTACGAGATGTTGGCATTTAATTTTCCAAACAATATTAGCACAAAACTTTTCAATGAACTAAGAGAAATTAGTAGTATAACTATCTTAACTATCTTATGTATATTTTTCCTTTTTTTTTTTTTGCTTCTCCTTCTTTTCTCCATTTCTCCCATCCCAGTTTCTCTTTCCTTTTGAAACTTTTTCCCATTTTACAATATCTATTGTGCATTTTATATGTTATTTACTCTTTCAGGTTATCATGCTAGGGAGACAATACAATGTTTACACACATGTATCTGGTTTATTTCACTTATGAGTATGGTCTCAAGTTGGATCCATTTACCCATAAAAGTCTTCAACTTATCCTTCTTTATGACTCAATGGTAATCCATTGTATAAAAAGACCACTTTTTTTTTTATCCATTCCTCTGTTGATGGGAATTTGAGTTGTTTCCAAAATCTAGCTATTATAAATTGTGCTACTATAAACATGGCTGCACGTATATCACTGTGGAATGATGTTTTTAATTCTTCTGGAAAGATACCCAGAAGGGGAATAGCTGGGTCAAATGGGACCTCCAATCCTAATTTTTTCAAGAATCTCCACACTAATTTTCATAGTGGTTGTACCAGTCTACATTCCCAACAGTGGAGAAGCGTTAGAAGGGTTCCTTTTTCCCTAAAGATCCTCCAGCACTTGTTATTGCTTGATTTCTTGACGATAGCCATTCTTTCTGGGGTGAGATGGAATGTCAGTGTTGTTTTAATTTGCATCTCTCGAATGACCAGTGATGTTGAACATTTTTTAATACATTTATTGCTGTTTGTATTTCTTCATTTGAGAAGAGCATATTCATTTTAGATGCCCATTGTTTGACTGGGTCTTTAAATTTGGGAGGTCTGATTTTTTTTGAGTCCATATATGCTCTTGATAGTAATCCTTTATCTGAAGAAGAGCTGGCAAACATTTTTCCCACACTGTGGGTTGTTTGTACTCTGTTGGTGGTTTCTCTTAGTGTACAAAGCTTTTTAACAAGTTGAGATTCCAGTTGTTGATTCTTGGTGATAGTTCCCATGTGATCAGGGTTTTATTCATAAAGTCTTTGCCTACACCAGTGTCTTTAAGAGTTTTACTTATTCTATCTTCCAGCAGATTTATTTAATGTTTCTGTTTTAATATTTAGATCTTTGATCCATTTTGAATTTTGTTTAGTGCATGGTGAATGACATGGGTCCAATTTTAATCTTCAGCATGTGCAAAACCAGTTTTTCCAGTACCATTGATTAAAGAGGCTATCTTTCTTCTAGTGAAGGTGTTTGGCACTTTTGTCAAAGATAAGGTGCCTAAGTATGTCTAGAGTTGTTTCTGGATCTTCTAATCTGTTCTGTTGATTCTCAGGTCTGTTTTTTTGCCAGTACCATGCTGATTTTATCACAGTAGCTTTGTAGTGTAATTTTAAGTCAGGGATTGTGATGCTCCCTGTCTTGCATTTGGTGCCCAGGATTGCCTTTGGTATTCTAGGTCTCTTCTGGTTCCAAATGAACTTGAGGGTTGTCCCCTCTAGTTCTGTGAGATATGCTGTTGGAATTTTGATCAGATAGCAATACATTTTAAATAAAAATGATTTAAAAATTTTCTCTGTCCATATAACTAAATACCACTAGGAGTTACAGATCACTCATACAAGAAGTTTCTATCTGTAGGCATATTCAGAGTTGAAAATATCACTTTATCCACAAAGGAGAAGTTTTCTTAAATGTTTCTATAATATAATTAACACTTGGTGTTTTGGAATAGGGGCAAGGCATATTATTAAATCTCGTTTTTTTCACTTTTTAGTTTTATTAGCACGTTTGCAGTCCATAATGATTGCATTCATCATGTAGAGTTGGTGTATGCATGTAACATATCCTAATTCATTTTTCATCATTCTCATTCCCTTCTTCCTCAATCCCTGCATCTTTTGGTTCGCTCATTTTTACAAAACATCTATCTTCCCATTTCCTATTATCTATCTTTTATTTTTTTCTCTTCATTTATAATTTAGATTTCTTTTATGAAAGAAACTATGCAATATTTAAACTTGTATGCCTGACTTATTTCACTTAACACTATCGTCTCTAGATGCATCTGTTTTCCTAAAAATGACTGAAGTTCATCCTTTGTGGCAGAATAATACTCCACTGTGTATAAATACAAACTTTCTTTATCTATTCATCTGTCAATGGACTTACAGACTGCTTCCAAGATTTAGCTATTGTAAATTGTGCTGCTATAAACATGGATCAAATAAACTTTCTTCTTTAGTTTTTTTAGAAATCTCCATATTAATTTCCATGGTGGTTGTACTAGTGTCCCTTCCTACCAACGATATAGAAGAGTTCTTTTTTCCCCTGGAGCCTCTCCTATTGCTGAACATCATAAAGTACACAATCCTACTGATGTGATAATATGTATTATGAAAACAGAGCTCTGGTTTCTTTAATTTTTACAGCAGGATATGACTTCACAATTGTCTCCTATCATCTTTTCACATTTTAAGAATTTCCTATTTATGTTAACAGTGGGTGCTATTGTTGCACCCACTGCATAAATAAGCTACTTGTAGTAAACGAGTCGAACAAAAAAGCCATGAATTTTGCAGATGGTGGAATAATTCAGTGGGATAATCTGCATAAGCAGATTCATATTTTCATAGAAAACATTTTAATTTAATGTTTGGCTTTGATCACTAGCTTACAGAACATCCCTAATTTTTTCATCTAGTTCCCACCTTCTTTTTAATTAAAATTGTACAGTGATTAGGTGTTAATCTTTTTCCAAGCAGCAACATGATTACACTGTGCTATGCTCTTTGGTACAGATTTTCCATTGTTATAGTTTCATTCACATATATAGCTCTATGTCACCAGCTTCCATAGTGAAATACTTCTCAGTGTGAAGGAAAAGCAAACAGTTCAATATTAGCTTGTATTCTATTCACTTGAAAGGAAAGCACATCAAAGTTTCTACAGACCACACGTCTTGGATATATTTCCATAGAAGGAAAAACACATGGTACTCAATATTGGTGTTTCTTATAGACTTGTTCATTCATTCACTAGACAATTAGTATTTTCTTTGGTTGACAATCTTTTTTAATACAATTAACTGAAGCTCCTCTAACTTAGTATAAACAACCAGCAGTGCACTATTTCCCTCATTGTTCTGCATGTTAGGCTGATGATAGCATATTCAGGAGAATCCTCAAGCCTCAGAGATCTCTGAAGTAGATGCTGAGAAGGTTGATGCCACTATGTGCTTGGGATCTGATGCAGTCACAACCAAGTTCAAGGCCAGTTCAAATCATACCATCTTTTGAAAACAGTTCTGGACACTGCTCTGTGTTTTGACTTCTTCTTTTCTTTCTTTTTCATTCATATTAAGTAGACTTTTATCAGCAAGTTGCCAAAAAGTAACCATTTTATTTGACATTTTTCTTTGCATTTAGGATTTTGAAAATTTTATTCATATTCATTAGTTTGCTTTTTGCTTATTTCTAGGGTTAAGTTTAATTAACCCGTAAAAAGTGTAAAATGATTTCATGTGGCTACATGGGAAATAACAGGGAAGTACATTGAAGAAGCTTTTAAAAACAGTTTTTGCACTAGCAAGAAATATAGAGAACACATCGTGCAATAATAAATCCTACTGCTATACCTGGAAACAATAAGCCTGAAGCTAGACCACAGAAAGAGGAGCAGCTAGTATTTGCAAGAAGAAGCTGTCTTTTGATCTCTGTAGGGGGTGTATCTTTTGACCTTAATGGGAAGATATTTCAGCACAGAGCTTCAAACAGGTAGTTGCTTAGATCTGAATGCTTGTTATTTATCTTCTGCCAGTCTACAGTACAGAACTGTGGTTCTTAAATTTTAATGTGCATCAGAACAGCATAGGACATTCATTGAACCCAGATTGCTGAGCCTTATCTCGCGATATCCTGATGCAGTAGCTTTTGGATAAAGCTTTACAATTTGCCTTTCTAACAAATTTTCAGGAGGTGCTGATGCTGGTGGTCAAGGGGTTAAATATTGAGAACTTTCGGGATAGGATATACCAATAATGTACACATAACCTCAGAGGGTACTAAATTTTTATTTTCCAACAGATATTTGACTCTACTGCCCTCTTAATGTAAAGTAGCTCTTAAAGTATGAGTCACTTTAAAAAAAAAACTGTCCCATAGGACAGTAAAATTTTGTATAAGACAGAATATATAAAGGAAACTTGAATTTGAGGTAAAGCAGTTTGTGTCTCAGCTTTTTTAGTTTTCTGTCCTCAGTGGCTTCAAATAATGAGTTACTATCAGAAACTCAGTTTTTCCCTGTGAAATTGGAATATTTGTTTCCCAAGGCTTATAAACAGCAAAGCAACCACTATGAATGTAGAAGTTATTGATTATTATTATTGAACTGATTATTGATTTCAGAATGACTAACAACCTCCAACATGCTGATACAGAAAAGTCATCATAGTAGGTATGTCTTGTTGAATGGTGATCGTAAGTAGATTGATTGACAAACTAAGACTTATTTGGTGTATATCTTGTAATATATGGAAAAATTAACTGGAAGAACTCTATTATTCACATGTAATAGCAGAGTAAATTAAATTAATTGAATACAAATGAACAAATAGTCATTAAATATCTACTCTGTGTCAAGTTCCATGATAATCATTCCCTGTCCATAATTTATTTCAAATGCCAAGCAGCCAAGGTATCTGCTTTGAATTTGAATTAATTCCATATAAAACCTCATATATTTTACTAGTATACTTAAAATTCTACTTCCAGCTTGGTCATCTAAACAAAGAATGGTAAGTGAAAAAGAAATCACAGAGCACTACAGATGCAGTGTCTTGTCTCTGTATGTTGCTGAAGTCTACTGTGGGGACTGTGGGTGTAGCTCAGCAGTAGAGTGCTTGGCTAGCATTCATGAGGTCCTGGTTTTGATCCCTATCAGCAACACACATGCACACCATTATACATAGTGTATCTCGGTAAAAACTACAGCAGTTCATATCAGTTCATGGAAGTTCCCTTTGAGGGGAAGAATAGAGTGGAATGTAACATTTTACTTTCCACATTTCTGCGTTCTTTGTATCTTTCATCAGGATCATTTTTATTGAAATTTTATACTTAAAATAATGGGAAGGTAGGCGCTAATTTTTGCTAAAAATACCATGAGTAAACTGACTGGGCTTCCTTTTTCAGAAACTAGTATTCTCTCATAATGATGAGTTTGCATTTCCCTTCCAAATTACCAATATATGAGTGAATCCTTAAGCTTTCTGTCATTGCTAAAATGGAATCCCAATCCAGTTCTCATAGCCATTCTTCTTCCTTCAGCCCTAGCTCACACAGTTTCTGTGCTCTGTGTCAAAATGTGCGACTGCTGAGCACCAGGCTTCCCTTTGAGCGGTCAGTGAAAGTGATGTCTAATCAAGAATAACTCTCCCTGCAGGTTTCCTTCCTGTAATTTACTTCCCACTGATTCTCAGGGAGGTGATTCCGCAGCAAAAATGCAGTCACTGTTTAATCAGTTCCCTTGATTTCTTTCTGAAATCCATATGAAGATAGCTGAGCAATAACACCCTTTCTCTGAGGTGGCTTTAGAAACTTTGGGCATTTTGTCAACAAGCTGTTTCTATGCAGAGTCCTGCACTAGGCCCTAGGCATGTAGAAGTTACAATGAAATGGAAAACATGGCCTACACTCTGTCTTCAAGGATAGAACCGCAAGACAGAAAGGGGAATGAGTTTTGAGTATAAGCAGAAGGCAACTCAAAAAATAAACAGATAAAATGGTAAGGGCAAAGAAGAAAAGTAGCTTCTTTTGTACAAAAGTAATTTTGTATGAAAGGAAAATTGGAAGGTTTATGAATTGATCTTTTTTTTTTTTGGTACCGGGGATCGAACTCACGACCTCACGCTTGCCAGGCAGGCGCTTATGCTGCTGAGCTAAATCTCCAGCCCATGAATCAATCTTTAACAATGTAATTATAGTGTAAAATTGAAAAGATGCCAAAAATTTCCAGAGGCACTCTTGTGACAGGGTGCTGTTTCCCAGGGGAAAACCATGCAGGATTTAAACTAGTCGCTCACCCACCATGGAGCCATCTCACATAATGATCACATTTCAATGATGGTTTGTCTGTCTGCATTCTAGACCACAAACCATTCAAAGGTAGAAATCCAGTTCTTATTTTAAATAGGTAACAATGGATTTTTAAAAAGTGCAGATCTTTCTTTTTTTGAAAAACAAGTTTGTAAAATTTAATATGCTACTGAAATGTATTTAGTATCCTTTTAGAAAAATCTAGGATGTTCCTAGGTTAGGCCCTATATATTTTAAGTTGGCATTATTTGCAATTTTATGTATTCCTACCTTCTCACAATTCATTCATTCTTTTTTATGGAGTTCTTAATAGATCCCTTTTTTCTCTTTTCTTTTTTCCTCAAATTGGCTTCCAAATCTCATTCTGAAGCTGTGCTTCTTAATTTTGTCAGTGTAGGAAAATTTGTAGGTCCCTTTCTTTTGTTCCCACATATTTTTTAATAAGAAAGGAAAAAATAGGGAAGGAAATTTGTCAAGGTAGCTGTTTAGAGCAGAGAATGGAATGCAGAAAGAAGATTGCTGCCAACAGATTTTTTTTTTCAGTCAGAGAAAATCACTATGATTTTGTTTTCCTTTGTGTGATTCCTTTTCTACACATTGATTGTTGCTGTGGCAAGTAATAGAAGGGAAGGTAGAAGCTATTTTAGGACAAGTCTGGTAGTGCACAGGTGATTTGGGGCACAGAGGAATCCCAGACCGTCTCACCACAATAGTAGTAGACACCAGGAAGCCAGGAAGAAACAAGGAAAGAACAATTGAAGATCACTCCAAATAAGACATCAGGTTGAAGAAACAGCAGTCCAATTAATTCAGTATGGGACCTGGGGCAAGAAGAGAAAATTACAGTAAATGAATTAATTTTCCAAAGATTTACAATGCCATATATATCTAAGTTGAAATCTCCGCATCAAATAGTTATTCTTTAAACTTAAATTATATATCTCCTTGGAATTCTTTCTAGACAAATTCAAATGACATGTATTTTTCTGTACTTCATTAGTTCTTAGACATGCCCTTCCAAATGGACAACCAAAACATCTCATCGGATTGTAAATTTCCATTGTGAAGCTTCTACATTGTTTTTCCACATAATAAAAATTTAATTACTGTATTGATAATTATATGATCATCTGAAGATACCAGAGGCCTTTGTTTGAATAACATTATTGCCATGTTAAATCAAATTCAAGAGTCTGTATCTTCTAGCACCATGCACACTGCACAAAAAGAACTGATGTCACATCACTGGTACATAGTAGGTATCCCTTAATAAATATGTTGTCAACCAGCCCCAGACACTCTCAGTTCACTGCTTCATTTTCTTCATACTCTTAACACTATCTGAAATCATCATGTTTTCTTTTAAATCTCCCTCCCCACTACACTCTATGTTGCATGCTGCCAAATCTTCAGGGAGTAGAAAAATAACAGTTACTTTTGTAACTGTTGTGTAAATGCCTATTGAATTGAAAATTGCCATCGATTCTCACTATGAATATGAAGACCTACAATCCTAAAATCGTGACATAGCTTATGAAGTCAAGACCTTACTGGAAGAAATTTGGCAAGGACTGTATTGATACAGAGAGGATAAAATGTGCAAAGCAAATAAACCACAGAACTGTAGGCAAAAATTAGGAACACTTTTTAAAAGAGAGTAGTACAACTTCTGCAAGACAAATGTGAAGATTCCAGCTCACTGTTTGCTCAATCTTCATGGATTACCATCGGTTGGTTAGTATCACCCACCAGCCTGTGTGTTCAAACTTACCTTCACAGTGAGGTAGACACTGAGTCATACTATTTACACAATTACCCATCGTAGATTTTGACCATCTTTCTTGCTATTTGAAGTCCATTCTTCTGTGTTATCTCTTTAGCTTATGTACATTGTAGGGGTAACTTATAAAGGACAAAATGCTCACACAAGTAGTTTCTGTTTTTGCTACACATTCAATGTAAAAACGCAAGTCAGTGAACCACACAAACATGATACTAGCTAGTATCAACAGAGATATCCATATTCTAAGTCTTAGGGATACTGACTTGTTTATGAAAAAGCATATACAAGAAAGTTCTGTGCAATGTTTCCAATAAAGGAAAAAACTTAGCAGTAACCTAAAGTTTTATTAACTTGAAAATGGATAAATAGTGATGTGTTCATGTAAGGAAATACTTTACAGTAGTAGTCATAAAAGGAAATACTTTACAGTATAAATGAATTATAGCTATTTCTGTCAAAACTGTAAATCAAAAAATATGTGAGTGAAAAAGTTAAAACATGCTCTATGTACAACTAAAAATACTACATAAAAGTCTATAAAACTTATATATGCATAAATATATTTCCAGTGGGTAACAGACAATAAGTTTTTCTCTTTTTTCACTTTTTTACATTTTATTTTAAAGGAAAAAAGTGAAAAAAAAAAACCAGATAAATCAAGAAGCAAACAAACCTAAAAAACAACAAAATCAAAACAACAAAAAGAAGAAGAAGAAAAAAAAACCCTCCAGCTATACATATAGGTTTTCAAAACAAAATGATAGGAATTTAACAATGATTGTGATACTGCACATTGTTATCTTCAAAGTAGTTGCTTGGGCCACTAAACACAGGCATAAAACAAAACAGTAAAAAGGAATCAAACTTTGGATTTCAAAAACAAGACAGGAGGAAACCCCCCACAGTTGCCACAATGCACACTGCCAGCCTCCAAATAGATGCTCAGACCACCAGCTCCAGGTCTGTGAAGTCAATCAAATGATACAAGCATCAAGCCATTCCTTTCACTTCAGTTGCTATCTATCATCTCACCCAGAGTCCTCCAAATCAGCCAGTTGCTTACCGTGGTGGGTAGAGGGTGGGTCATGGGGTGGGAGTGAGATGTTCTGGTTTCCCAGCTGCACCTGGCTAGCAGGAAGGCATGGTGTGTCTTCTTGCTGGGTCTCCTACCAATCCGCATGGCAGAGTCTGCCTCATGGGAAGGCATGGCTCTGCTTCTTGCTAAGTCTCTTCTAGACAGTAAGTTTTGATTTACCTGTAGGGAGTGGGTAAAATTGAGGAATACACAGATCCACAAATGTATCTGGCATGTTTATTTCTTAAAATATCAAAGTAAAAATGCTACATAACATTAATGCAGTAATGCAGAGTGGTATATCACTTCCCACACTTGATGTAATAAAGTAGTTTAAAAAAGCAGTTAAAAGCCCATGAGAAAAAAATGTCTTTGCAAATTTGAAATCAGAGTTGCAGAAGGAAAGGAAATCAGTGATGAGACTGAAGAAGATGGGTAGGGTGGATGGGAGGAGAGTGAGAAGGAGCGCGGAGAAGCAGATGAAACTTAAACATGGTCTGAGGATGTTCCACATGATAATGACTGAGGTTGGGAAAGTCACACCAGTGGCTTCTGTGGCAAAGGAAACAAAATAGGAAAGAGAGATAGAACGGTCTCTGGAGCATAATAGGACTATCAGAAGAAAACTGCAGCATGTGTGTCACTAGAAAGCAAACATATGAATCATCAATAGCCCCCTCTCTAAAATTGCTACACTAAGATAAGGACATCCTGGGAGCTGAGGGCACCATCTTTCTATGAGAGGAAAAAATAAATTTTCTTGGGAATTGCTATCCACACTAATTTCTTGTGTGACCTGTGCACACTTGTTTTTGGCCAGGAAATAGAAAATAAAGTGTCCTTTATTGAAGTATCCTTCTTCCTTAAGTTACATGGAAACCAAGGTAAGAGCAGAAAGAAGCAAAGGATGATAGAAAAATGAGAATAGAAAAAATATTAACAAATATCTCTGACCAGAATCAAGTCCATCATTGAGAAAATATTGATAAGTACTTTTCATCGAGCAGAACATAGATGCTTTTAAATTACAGATTCTGCTTACTATAAGCCAATACTGTACTTACCTCTGCTTATCCTAACGTAACTCTAAGATAAAAGAACTAATTCCAGATGATTGGTTGCCTCCCCTTCATGTTTCCAGTAACTGACTTCACACTTTGTTTTGGAGCAAAGAAGTCTATCTCAAGATTTTCAATGTTTTTAAAATAAATACACAGAATTTGAATAATTTAAGACCTTCAGTGTAAGTCTATGGAAATGTTAAAAACATGAGTAAAAATTCTTGTAGATAACTTACAAAGAGTATGTTCTTAAAGGAGATTATTAATTACTGAGCTTGCTGTGCCAGATTATTTAGGTTGAGTTATTTTCACTAGTTTTATAGCCATGTTCTCTGTGGTGATGTTCAGTTTTCTTTAAAGTCTATTTTTAAATCATCTTACTTTAATTTCATGAAGTTCAGATTTATTACAAGTAACTTACAGGACATTTGCCTATACTGAGTTTCCAAATTCAGCAACGTTCTGTCTCCTGACTCATGTGCTTATTATAAAGGAATAAATATGACTAGAAAGGTGAGATTGGGTAGATAAATAGGGAAATCTTTTTATATTTTATATTCAAATGGAAACTAACACTAACATTTTATTTTTTGTATTAAAGCATGAAATATATTTGTGATATAATATTGATGCCTGGGACTAACAAGATAACAAGACAAATGGTTCTTCCGAACTAAGGCCTCATTTCCGAAATCAAAGGATATTTTTTTGTTATTCTCATAGTCTAATTCCCACATAATGGCATACCTTTAATATATTTTAGACTGTTTAAAATCTGAAACTTACCCAAGTGATTATTTTTGGTAGAAGAAACCGATCCCACTCCTAGAAAAGTCTTATTGCCCTAGAATTTCTCTTTATAGCAATCTATTGATTTTTCTCTTTATATCAATCTATTGATTTATCTCCCTACAGGTAAATCAAAACTTACTGTCTAGAAGAGACTTAGCGAGAAGCTTCAATCTATTTCTCTGTAGTTTACTCCCTTTTTATGCTATTTCTGGCCTTGGGAGCAACCTAGTTCAAAACAACGCCTGCTTCTAAGGGTTTGACAGCCTTCCAAATAATTTATACCAACTGTCTCCACACTATGTAACCTTTGGTACACTAAGATACTTACTGTTGACTTTTGTCAACTCTTTATGTGGCACAATAAACCAAAACCTCCATTACCATGATTGTTCTTGAACCAGACAACATCTTCTAGCCTTCTGAATGATGGTTAATATCCCTGTACTACACAGTCAGGGAGAATGTGGTTGAAATGTTAGCTTGTAAGGCTCAATCTTGAGTAAATATTATAGAAATGAATTTCCAACCCAAAGAATTTTATTTGGGAATAATATAAAGTTGTCATTGGTATTTGGGGCAAATGCCCAGATGAGGGTGGCCTCTAGTATGTCCAAATCACAAAAGAAAAAGTTCAGGTTTTATTGGAAAATAGAATTTAAAAAAATTATTGGAACATAGAAAAGCAACATAAGTTACTTTGAAAGACACTTCATTGATGCCAGGGGTATCTTTTGTTTCAAGAGTGGCAACAGTCGCTATGTAAAATAGGTAATCTCAAAGTCATAATAGTCTATTGTGTTCCTAATGTCAGGCACTAGCACAGTTTCAAGATTATGTGTCAGGCGAGTATTCTCATATAAGTGGCTAGCAGCCCTTGAGCTGTTAACTCTTTGTCTCGTTAGTAAACTGTGGTTTGGAAAAATGTCTTTTGATGGTTCCTGTTACCAGGAAATAATGTACTGCACTCTTCTCATTCTGACCTTCCCTTAGCTCCATTTGTCAGGGTTTGAAATGTGACTTCATTTTGAATTTGACAATTTTCATGATTGCAGTTTAGCTATGTGGAGACATAGGATAATGTCAGTTGCCCCAGCCTTCCTTCACTGAACTTCCTCTTCTAAGATCAGACTCTACATTTCTTCTCTAAGAATATCCTCAAACTTCAAAATGTTTGCTTTGCCTGCTAGCACGAAAAGTGCAGTTTCCTAAGAATATGCACGCTCTGCAAGGAAACTTTAGCACCGTTAACCTTAACCTAACATTACCATTATGTGAGGGGATGGGTAGGCCTGGTTCCTTTGCTTTAGTTTCAGATACCTTGAGCCTCTCATGTGCTAAAAGGCTAAAGCTAGTCTAAGACTCTGGAGTTTATTCTTTACTTGGCCCTTGCCCCTCTCTGCCCTGCTTCTCTCATTTTCTTACTGATTTCTTCTAGATGTACTTTCCCAATAATAATTTGGTACCGGAATCCTCATCTCTGGATCTGTTTCATTAGAACCTGACTGAAGATGGGAAAGTCTTCAAATCTCAAAGGATAATCTTTAAACTTAGCTTTCCAAGACTATACATGAGATCAAAATAGTGTCTACTTCTAGAATTAAGCTTGGGATTAAATGAGAAAAATCATGTAGTATATCCTGGTTTCTGACAGATGTACATGCTCACTAAAATATAAGGTTTCTGATCAAGTTTTCTGGCCAAAATTGACCAGAACATTCAAGAAGCAGCAAGTTGAGGGACTTGCCCTTTTCGAGGCTGGGAAACCGTGTTCCACCAACAAAGCCTGAGAATATTGGCTTCTTGTTGAGAGGGCAAAGCACAATGACTGCCCTAGGACAATCTCCCTAAAAGGTGCTGATGGACTTGTGCAAGGTTACCATAGACTGCCTGGCAGCTTTGTTGCTTTCCCTTCTGTTGGCTTTCACTGGCAGTGAGTTAGAAAGCCCAGACTGTTAACAGCATTGTCTGGCTATTCAAGAGGAAAGGAATGGTTCCATTGTAGAAACAAAAGTCAAAATATAGAATGCTTATCTCAAAAATAAATTTTGAAGAGCTCCTGAAAAGGTTAGATGTATGTAGTAGACATCTATCTCTATGCTATAATAGTATAGGAAGACTGAGACTTGTCCTTTTCATTTGGCTCATCAAGCTGCATACTTGAGGAGTACAGCACTGTTCAGCGGTTATGAGCAGAGATTGATATTCTAAGGTTGTACTTACCCAGATGTAGAGCTCATGGTGGGTTATATATGCAGCTGAAGGGAATTGGGCAACGTTTTAATTAAATGGCAATTTTGAGCCTCTTACACTAAAAGCTACCATAATGATAAAAAAAAATGATATGAGAAGGCTATAGAATTTGAATTATGTACCCTGAAACAACACTAGCTTACCAACACTGAGTTTTAAGCAGCTGTCTGACTCAGCCATTATATGCTAAATGCTTTATAGTTGCAAAAATTGTAAATAAATGAAAGTTTAAGAGCTCTTTTGCTTCTGAAAAATGATTTACTGAACTCTAGCAAGGTTTTAAATCCATCGAGGATCACAAATTTTTGCTGTAGACTTGTATTTTCTAGACCTTCTGACTCTAAATTATATTATTATTAGTAACCTGGAAAAATTTCATCATGATCAAAATATCGAGCAAAGGAAAATGAGCTCATTCCTTCATTTTAGCCAGTTCACTTCTCACCTCATGGTAAACACAGTCATCTTCCCTTTACATCTGTGAATCAGTTGAAATATCAACAGCTATCTGACTGCTCTCATCAAATAATAAAGGTTTGAGTCATGTCACTGTCACACTTAAATTCTTAGTGTACAAAATTGACTTCTAGGGTGGACTATGTTTCTTAAATTAATAAACGAGTTTGTTTAAGAATGCATTATTTACAAGAAAATTATTATACACTAACATTTCTCAGGAAAAGTTTATAGTCTTGCTAAATTTATAAAAACAAAATACACATGGAAACCCAGAGCAAGTAAATGCAAAACAAAGCAAAACAAAACAAAAATGCTAGTGACAAGTTTATCAAAGTTTCCATCAACAGAAGGCACACAGAGAAGAAGGCACAGAAGCTGTGGCCGACTGGTGTCCTCTGTGCTCCATCCACCTTTTTCCAGGATTGCTTCCCCACCAAAGCTTCACAGGCTGCTGTGCACTTCCATCCCCAGCCACTAGCACCCAGGTGTGTTTGTCAGAGGTAAGCTGGCAAGGGATATGAATATAGTCCTCTTGGTTACAACAGGCACAGTCCTTAATCAACTCCTACCAGCCTGTTGACTTCTACACTTTCAATGTGGTCATGGCAGCATTGTGGCTGGGGACAAGCACTGTCTCAAAATTAGGCTAGTACTAGTCAAAGTGTGACCCACCCATTGATAAGGATCTTCTTATTCTTTATCAAGCCTCACATTTGTTAACACATTTGGCTACGGTTCATGCTGAGGGAGTTGTTCTTATTAATATAGTGTGAAACTGGTGGACCTGTAAAGAGAATGGGAAATTCTATTTTCAGAAGATCAGTAAATGTAGAGACTCGATAAACACCAAAAGCTGTGTTAGGGAGAAGAGCAGCATGGTGGCTAGAGAAATATAAGGAAAAGAGAATCAGAGATCATTTGAAAAAGGTATTGGATGTAGTGAAGAAGATAAGGGAAATTTTTTTTTAAAACTGAATTTTCTAGTTTCACTGTAGTGGCATGAGTGACAAAATTTTCTTAGATTTCAGTGCCTGATATGGACAACAGGAAATTGGACAACATCTTGAAGTGGAAAAATTCAAAATCATTAAATATGAGTGAATTAGTCGAATTGGCTATAATATCTTTTATCAGAAACATTAAAGGATAGTTTATTGAATTTGAATATTAAAAGCTAAGAGCATAAGAAGTTTTTAACAACCTTGTCTGTGTTTCAGTCTTATGCTTAGAAAAGGTAAGAATGAGATGTTTTAATATGGTTCCTGGGTAGGCAGAGAAGTCTTTTTAAATTAAATTTTTGAAAATTTAATGGACATGTGAAACACCTGAAAACCTTGTTCAATTTCACATTTGACTAAACAGGTCAGAGGAGAGCCTGCCTCTCTGCATTTCTTTTTCTTATTAGCACATATTTGTGATACATATTGACTACATTCTTTGTGGTTAGTTGGTGCAGGTACATGACACATCTCAGTTCTTTTTTGCCACACTTTCATCTCTTTATCCCCTTCCCATTTGTAAGAGCTCTATTTTCATGCTTTCTATTATCTACATTTTATTTTGCTGTCTAACTCATTTATACTTTAGGTCTCTCATATAAGAGAAATCATGCAATATTTAAGATAGTGTGTCTGGTTTAGTTTATCTATTTTCCCCACAAATTCCCAGGTAACACTAAGTTTCTGCTTCAAAAAACACACATTAAGCAGCAAAGGGTTCAAAGATACGGTCCAACTGACAATGAAATGCAAAGACTGTAAGGTAGAATTGCAATAGAAACTATTTTTATACTGTGACATTTATCACTTTTTTATTGTTTATTTTGTTCATTTGCCTTACTAATTCTTCATGTTGATGTTCACTGACAGCTGAGCCTATAAGTGAAACAGGAATGAGAGAAGGGAAGGTTTTGGTAAAGAAAATTTAAATAATACGTAAAACCCCCGTGGGAGGTTTCCGTGGAAACTAACCACATCAGAATGAAAGTTTGCAGCTAGTGGGAGGTTTCCGTGGCTAATTCACAAGTTTTACAGGGGAAAGGGAATGTTTTATCAAGATATATTTTTAACATTTTTTTCATTTTAAGTTCTTTGTTGGTTCATTTTATACATGTTGTGTAATGAGAGATATGAGTAAGGTTTCTTCTTAATAGCAAAGTTACCTAAAGCCAGTTATACCAGTTTTTAACAGGCTCTTTCTTTCCTGTATTTTGTTCTTTCACTAGACTTCATTCTCAAATGAAGTTTTCCAAAAATATTCCCTTCATTTTTATGCCCACATCTTTGTAATTCTAAAAGCATAAGTTTATGTCCAAGAAATAATTAGAAGAAAGAGCAGCCATTTGTATTCAGAGCACAGTGACCAAAAAAGAAATAGTTGTTTTCATATATATATATATATCTTTGCTACTTTGTGGAAACAAAAGCAAGGAGATTTAAATAATAAACCTTTGAAATTCTTATGGTCTCTGAAATAAGAATGATGAAAATATAAGGTATACCATTTGTTTTTCATAAAATGATCCTAATGACTATGTCTGACCATTTTCATCCAGCGGTCCACCTTAAAATTAATAGGAGAGTAATAAAACAATTGCTCATTTTTAAAGTCTCGTGTCACTACAGGATGTTATTCATAAAACAAGTTCTCATTTTACTTTTAAAATATGACTGTATCATTATTATATATGCAGTATATTTTTCAAAAGATTTATAAGTAAATGTTCTATTATGTTATTAGCCAGCCATGGCTCCCTCTATGGATTAAAGAATTAAAATGTTAATGGGAAATTCATGACTCAGGAACTAGAAAACTTCCTTTTTCCTCTGAATGACTG
Source organism: Cuniculus paca (assembly GCA_004365215.1). NCBI lineage: Eukaryota > Metazoa > Chordata > Mammalia > Rodentia > Cuniculidae > Cuniculus > Cuniculus paca. Next base: position 26,956 of record RJWT010005014.1, read on the forward strand.
AGTATATAGTTGGCTCTTTTTAATATCATGACCCAGAAAATTCATTAGGTTTGCATTAACAAAGTGCGCAATGTGTATTTACTTTTTCATCCTAGAAAAAGGGTAAGAAAATTAGCAACTCTTGAGTATCTCCAGGGTCTCAGGTACCATACAAGGTGCTTTCACTAAACCGTTTCATCATGCAACTGGAGTCTAGGTTTCCATATTAAAAAGAAAATATTTTCAGAATATCTTGAAATAATCACAGCAAACAACTTTTAAAAAGTCTAGTTCAAGAATTATAATTTATCATGAAGAGTAATTACAAATTGGTATTCACAGAAGATTAGTTTGAGAACCCAGATAGACATCAGAATCTGTGAATGCTCAAATCCCTTACATAAAATGACACATTATTTGCATATAGTTTACATATACCTATCCACGTTTTTATTGTCTCTAAATGACTTAAAATACTTAGTATGTCGGTGATACTTAAATAGCTGTCATGCTATTTTTAAGGAATAATGATAAAAACAGTGTTTAAATCTGAACATATTCAATATAGATGCAAATGTTTTTCCAAATATTTTCCATCTCTGGTTGGTTCAATCACCAGATGTAGAACCATGGGTAGTTTGGAGGGTCAGTGTACTGTATTCCCACATGAACCTTCACAACTGTTTAGGGGAACAACATATTGGAAAAGAATTCCACACAGGACGGAGCTTCACCATCTTTTCTTCTCTAAGACCATTGCCAATGGATGAGAACTTTGGGTTGACAGGGTGTCTCTTTTCCCATTTTTTTTTTAACCAAAGGCAGGTGAAGGAGGCATAGAACCTTGCTTTGTGCTTGCCCTGGGTTTGTAATTCATTTACTCAAACAATTCATGTCGGAGTTGCTCAGTATAGGAAGTGGCTTAATAAAGGAATTTAAAAGGCTAGGTAAATATTAAAGGAGAGAATTTTATCTAAGATGAAAAAGTTATCTAACTGTTGTGAAAATAAATGGAAAATTAAGAGAGTGCTTGAATAAAAATAAAGCCATCAGAAAAAGCAAACAAAAATGAGGATATTAAAATGTATCTGGAGTTTTATGAGTCAAAAGTCTCATGGCCAAAGAATCAGTATACAAATATTTCTGTAAGCTCCCGTTAGGCATTATTACAACTCGAGGAAAGCAGACAGTGAACTTGCACTTGTTTACCTCATTACTGTCAAATTTTTCCAGCAGAATTCCATCACACTGCTTCAGTCAGTCTTCAGTACTCGTAGTCTTGTTTCTTCTGATTTCTTAGTAAGTCTACACAGATTTCTCTTTTTTGATTTTAATAGAATATATGCAGACTAAAGTAAGTTCAGTAATGGATTGTTTGGTACAGTTGGAAATGAGTAGGAAAAAAATCTTTGTACTTATAATAGTTTTATTCCTTTTTATGATAAGATCTTAATATTCTTTGACTTCTTCCCTAATCTGTAATAACACTTATTCTGGGTAAACATTACCTTATCCTCCACTAAACTGCTAATTTCATCTCACTTTGGTTGCTACAGCTATTTCTGATTTATTTTATATAATGCTTCACAAAATAGTCAAAAGTTGTTTTATGAAAAATGGCACTTGCAATCAATCCCAGAAATTAAAGTAGGATTTGTGAAGTATACACCCCCCCAAACAACACAACGGCAAAATTATTAAGTAGTATTAGGAAGAAAGGACTGGAACAATAATTCACCTGAGCAAAATACAGCCTCTCCAGGACCTAGAAACAGGACACCTGGAAAACAACAACTGAGTGAAGGAAAAAAGACAGAGATTCCCAGGAATGAGGAGGGAGCCTGCAAGAAAACTAGAAACTACAAAGAAACTGGAGAAACTGAGCACAATGCAGAGAAAAGAACTCTGCTGTCTTGAAAGCTCATCCCAGCTTCCAGGAAGAGGGACCTGTCTGTGTTAGCACAAGGGAAACCGAGAGAAGTTCTTCAGCCCAAGGGAAAAACAACAGACCAAGCCAGCAGTGTAGCTACAAGAAAACTTACAAAGTGAAAAAACACTGTGGGGTTTTACTCTGAAAGTAGGCCGTAATTGGAGAGGAAATCCAACATGGTGCCCACCATATTTGAGAATAATTAATCAGGAACCATTTTGGGAAAGGGTTAATTATTTAAGTCCGAGCTATGGAACAACTATAAAACAACTAGGTTTCCTGGGGTCACCTACCCCCATAACTGAGTGGAAGATGGCTGCAAGAGATAGTCATGGAAAGGGTATGGGTTGGGCATGGACTTCCGCCTTGGAAAGTTTAAGATCAGGCTTGGAAGTACACAGCCCTCCTACCCACATGGTGAGAAGCCAGTTCAGTCATGTGTGGTTTTCAGAAGGGGCTGGGTTGCAGAGCGCTGGCATTAAGGCTAGGGGACTGCTTGAGTCTCTGCCTATACCCAACACAGAGCTCAGGGGTCTTTCTCCTTTCCCCGACTGCCTATGTGATCAGGACATTCCTCGGCCACAATCTGGAGCGTACAGGCAGAGTAGCCTCTGGAACAGTGGGTGTGGGAGAGCCAACAAACCCATAGGCCTTAAAGCTAGGTGGAAAGGGGCATAACTTGGGGTACACAGAGTGACATGAAAATTGGGAATAGCAGGAGTGAACATAATCCTAGGGCAAAAACCATCAATGAAGCACCTCCAGCAGTAAAGGCAATTAGGGCTCATCATTCCCAGACAAAAATATGGCTGTGGAAAGAAAATAGGTCCTAGTAGTGACTCACTATTCCTCCCTTATATCTGGTGAATTCCGATACTGCAGACCCTGAAAAGAAATCACACATTCAAAAACACAGAGAAACTGGGAGAAGCCTCATTTCTCTTTTCTCACTGGGAGTGGTGGTGGTATATATTTTTTTTCTGTTTTCTTTATTTTGCTCTCTGTTTTTTTTTCTTTTTTCTGCTTTTTATTATTTGTTCTTTACTGTTACTTAGTTCTAATTCTATTACTGTCATTCTATTTCTTAATCTTATCTTTTATTTTACTTTTCTTTCCTCCTTAGCATATTTCTTTGCTTTGAGCCATTTATTTCTTTCATTTTCCTCTTCCCAATCCATATTTACTTGTACTACTATTAAGTTGCATTAGTCTTTAGCCATTTGGTTAACTATTTTTGTTGAATTATTTTCTATTTTAATGTACATAAAGTTATTGCGTTTAGTAAATACTTACTGTATGCCAATATTTCGTTCATCTTTGTGTCTATATTATAATTAAACATCTCTTTCAAAGGTGGTACACTAGTAGCACTTACTGGTTTTTATGGTATGCTAGTATCTAGTTTGCCTTTAACTCTATTATTGTTGCTAAATTTGTTGCTATTACTAAGATGGCACAGTTGTTGCTATGAGCTGGTTTTTATTGTATGTCAATATCTGGATTGTTTTGATTTATCAACAACATTGCAGTTTATTTCTACAGAGCCAGGTACTAGGCCAATTACCCTGCTGCCTCCCCTTGCCAAATTAAGGGGAGTGGCTAAACCTTGTGGCAGAGTCAAAGGCTGATACTTAGCCACATCCAGAGTACATCTCTGGAAATCTGACACTAAGAAAAGTACAGTGGTATCTTGGCTCATAAGCTTAATTCTTTCCGTGATTCTGGTCACAAACAGAATTGAGTGAGAGCCAAATCAAATTCAATAGTTAGGTTCAATGTTGAACCTAGAGGGAAATTTGATTTAGTCCTCATTTCTCATTTGGTACCACTATATTCTCCAGACTATGAACCCTCAGAGCGCGCACGTGCACACACACACACAGACACACACACACACAAACACACACACACACACACACACAGATAAAAAGACAAGGCAACAAACTGCCTCCAAAAATTCCCAACACCTCCAAAGCTGACCCATGGGGAAACAATGGAGAGGAAATAAAAACCAAACAGATGAACTGTAATAAAGTAGTAAAAAGAGAAGGAAAAGTAGCTCAGTAAGGTGCTTGGTGTGCTCAAAGTTGATATAAATAAATAATGGATTTAACAAAGTTATCAGTGAACTTTCATAAGGCACTAATAAAAAGTTAGTGGAACTAAACATGATACAAGACATGAATGACCAGTACAAATGGAAAATAAATACATGACAAATCTTCAACATCTCTGGCCATTAGAGAAGTGCAAATTAAACCAACACTGAGATTCTTACTACAGAAAGAATAACTATCAACATGAAATCAAATAACAAACGATGGTGAGGCTGCAGGTAAAAAGGTGTTGGTAGGACTGTAACATAGTAGCAGAACCACTGTAGAAATCCATATGCAGTTTCTTTAAAAACTTTAAAATATAAATTCCATTCCACCAAAACTATCCTCTTTCTATGTATCTTGCTGATAGCGTTAATGACATCATGTTACAGTGATATATGCCTACCCATGTTAACAGCAGCACAACTCATAATACCTAAATCTTGGAAGCAGCCTTTGTGTCCATGAGCAGATACATGAATAAAGAAAATTCGGTAGTGTATATATGCACAATGGAGTACCAATCTTCTATAAAGGGTGTATTGGAAAGATTCATGGAAAATCGATACACCTTGAGACTATAATATTAAGTGAGGGTCAGGGATATAGCTCAGCAGGATAAGCACCTGTCTGGCAAACGCAAGGTTGTGAGTTTAATCCCTGATACAAAAAAAAAAAATTAAGTGAAACAAATCAAACACATTAGCTTAACTATCATGTTTTCTCTTACCTGAGAAACCCATAAATAATTTAAAGAGCAAAATAAAATACAGGTAATAGGTAACAGAGAATAGATTTTTTGTAAGTAGGTAGGGAGCCAAGAAACAGAGGGAGAGGATAAGGAGGGAAAGGGAAGAATAAGAATTAAACTGTACAAGTACCAACTTTTCACAATGCATGTAACCATTATCCCTGCAAATA
>RJWT010005015.1:0-31870 GCA_004365215.1 Cuniculus paca
TATATAAAAATGAAACTCGGTGTTTTGTATTACTAATATTCACTAAAAAAGGAGATATTTTGTTTGAAGCTTAACTACTTTTACCCAAGTTACTACTGGTTAGTAAACAAGCATTTCTTGATAAAATGATATTTTTTTCATGAAGCATTTTAAACTCCAAGTTCCATTTCTTTAGAAATTACCCAGAGCTTTAGAAAGTACCAAGTAAAGACACATGTAGAATAATTAGGTGCTTAATCTTGGTTGTCATCTTTAGTAGATTGTGAGACATCCAGAGAATTGGAAAAGCTCACTCCTGGGTTTGTCTGTAAGGGCGTCTCCAAAGTTAATTAGCACGTGGCTCGGTGATGTGAGTACAGGAGACCTGCCCTGAACATACATAACACCATCCAGCATGCTGGGCCCAGAAAAAACAAAAAGCAGCAGTGGGCAGCTCAAGTTAGACTCATCTTGAGTGGGTGCAGTACTATCTTATTCTTTTTTGTTTTGTTTTTGCTTCTGCCAATGTCTGTGAACCCAGATCCCGTCTTCTTAACTCATTGAATGCATACAGTATTTATATGCACTATGTTCCAGGGAGTTTTCAGGTTTCACCCCTGGACTGATTGCCCTCTCATCTTGAGGCTTCTGCCTTCCTGAACTGAGCAGTGACTGGCTTCTCTGGCTCTTGCAAGTGTACATAGCTATTGTAGGACTACTCAGCTTCTGATTATGTAAGTTGATCTAAGAAACCCCCTCTTTATATATACCTTCTGCTAGCTGTGTTATTCTGGAGAACTCTGACCAATATGGAAGTTATGTCTGTCTTGCTTTCTGACAATTTCCTGAGCTTTGGAACTTCTTATGGAGTAGGAGAGCTCTGAATTGTCATAAAGATGATGAATCTATGTTGCTAGAGGGGATAATGTGTGAGTACGGTGTTACAGAGGGAGGAATAGCAAACTAGTGATGTCAGCCTCACACTAATTTCCCATAAATATCTTTTCTTATGTTCTCTTTTGATACATTGATTGACTTAACAGAGAAAAAATCAGGTAATGTTTTAATCTAAAGAAGATATTTTCACCTATTGTAATTCGACTTCTTCCCTAACATTTACTGTTTTGTAAACTTGGAAAGCATGGATTAAATAGATGGAAAGTAATTGTATTGTAGTTTGTTATTCTATTTATTTTATGTGCTTATAAGATTTTCTTATTCAACTGTCTGTTGTACCTTTGTTTTATCTATTAACATTTGTATATACAAACATATCTGACTCTCCAATATAGCCATTGTAAAGATTAAAGTATGAAATCAAAATAAGAGTTCCAGGTCTAAGCCAAGGGACAATTCCAATAAGGAAAAAGTGTTTTTTTTATAAATGTTACTTTTCAGTCATTTTAGTGTATCAGTGCAACATGGAGCACTTATGAAAGTTATTTACACAATGAAGGGCATTCATCAATAAATTCTAAATGGATTGGCCAGTTAAGCTACCAACTTCTATTGCACATCACGTGTGGCATATTGAAATGCAGCAATGTCTCCAGCAAAATTAAAAAGACTTGTACACTGCTGACAAGAAAAGTCGAAAGTTATTTTAATGTTTATTGCAATCAAGAAGAAGGGCAAAGCTTTCATATTTTTTAAGTAATATTTAGTAAAAGTTTGAGGGCCCATTATATTTAACAGCAATACAACTTATTGTTTAGAAAAAGAAAATTCACAATGTCAGTGAAAAATTAAAACACCAACACAACACGTAAGAGTGACTGAATGTTTACATAAGATGTAAAACAAAAATAGAAAAGCGTCCTTTCAAGAGTATAATAAGCTGATGTCCAGATACCAACATACTTCTGTGTAATATAGAAAAAAAACGACAACTTCTCTATTCTGCTACAGTTAGTCAATATATTTTACTAATATATGTTATGCTGAAACAATGGTGAGGTGGATAAATGATAGTAAAATTAAAGAAAAATTATTCCACTACAAAGAGTTGCCCACTATAAGAAAAAGCCATGATCTATTTAACGTTTAGACTTCTACTCAGAATCCAGGTCTGCCCTGCAGGGAGAGACTGTCATCTGTTCTAATTTAACTCCATCAGTATTTGGTTTAACAACAGTTTTTGCCTCCCTTATCAAAAGAGAAATGCCTTTGTTTTCACAAGAGATCTGCTTTCACAAAGAGGTAGTGGTATTAAAATCTTTTGGAAATGGCAACAAAGAAATTGCAGATGATGCCACAAAAACAACCAGTGTTATTAAGCAAACAATAATTCATCTTAAGAAGGTTTGTAGAAACCATGAAAACACAGAGACAAAAAAGCAGATAAATCTTCTGCCATGTGCCAAGTTCTGGTGACTTAGTAGAGTAGTAGTATTTAACAGGGAGTTCAAGTTCAAAACCGAATTAAAGATGAGCAAATCTACCAGGCAGAAAATAAGTGAGGCTGTAGATGAACTCACCAACATTATCAATCAACAGGATATAATGGACATCTATAGAGTACTTCACCAATAGAATGCACTCACTCTGGGTCGTAAAACGCACCTTAACAAATTCAGAATAGCAATCAAGCTCTAAGTCTACAGTGAAATTAAATTAATAATAGCAATATAAAGGAAAAATATAAAATATATGGAGAATAAAAAAAAATAGGTCGAAAAGAAATGTCCAAAGAATTTTAAAAATATTTTTAAATAAGTAAAAGTGAAAAAAACAACTTATAAAAATTATTTGAAATATAAAAAGAAGGAAATGTATGGTAATATATATGTAACATATGTATATATATATGTAACATATACATGTATGTATATCAGCTGTATATGGAATATACATTACATATATATGTATATATAGTGTATATATGTACACAGTACTGTGTATATATACATATATGTTATATAAATAAAATCTAAAGTCAGTCACCTAAGCCTTTACCTCATCAAGCTAAAAACAGAAGACCAAATTGTACCAGAAATAACCAGAAAATACAATAAAATTAGATCATAAATTTAAAAAATTACAAACAGGAAATCATTAGAGAAGAAACAATGAAACCAAAAGCCAAATCTTGGACAAGACAAAAGAAACTGATTATCCTCCAACCAGGCTATCTGAGAGAAAAGATAGAGGATACAAATACTATTATCAGAAATGTCAGAAGATGTGTCACATAAAAATAACTTTACAGCAAGAGCAGGGTGGATTGATCCCAAGAGTACAAGCTTGCTCACCATACAAAAAGCAATAATGACACCACAGAACAAAGGGCAAAAGTGACCTATCATCTAAGTGGGTATAGAAAAAGCATTTGACAAAATTCAGTGCCCTTTACTGGTTCAAAACAAGACAAAACAAAACAAACAAAAAACCAGAGAACCACTTCAACATGAAAATGGGAATATTGTATATGGAAAGCCTTCAGCTGTCATGGTTAGTGGTGAAATGGTGAATCCTTTTGGTGAAAAATCAGTAGCTATTTCTATTAAATTACCAGAGGTTATAGGCAGAACAATTGGTTAAGAAAATGGAATAAAAAGGAACACATATTGGTTAGAAATAATACTATCCTTACTCATATGAGGCATTAGTTTGTTGACATAAAATCCTAAGAAGTCCTCAAATAATACTGATATATGCAAACATAAATATAAAAACAAGTCTAAAACTGCAAAGCTCATATCTCTCTGTATCTGTAACTTCCACATTTCCAGATTCAACAAAAACACTGGGGTAAAACTTTGTTACCTTGAGGAATATTAGGTTTTTGTTTTAGTTTTTTATTTTATATATGACATAGTATATATGAAAAATAAATATAACAGATAAATTGAACTTTAGCAAAATTAAAATTTTTCTTTTGTGAAATGACATTAGGAACAGTGAAAAGACAACCAAATGGGACAACATATTGATAAATATATATTATAAAGAGCTTGTATCTAGAATATATAAACAATTCTTGCAACTCAATAAAAGAAAAAATTGCCCATTTTAAAAATATTCAATGTGAATATTGATATTTCTCCAGAAAAGATTTGCAAATGATCACTACACATGTGCTAAGATGCCCAGTATAACTAATCACTGGGGAAGTGCAAATCAAAAATACAATATGATTTCAGTCTACATCTTTTAGAATAGCTACAAAATATATATATATATAGAGAGAGAGAGAGACAATAACATAGAGCAATTGAAGAGTTCAGGCACTACTGGTGGGAATAGGAAAAGTGTATTTACTTTTGAAAAGTGTCTGATGGTTTTTCAAAACATAAAGATAGAATTACCATATGAGCTAGAAATTCCATTCCTAGGAATTCAACCAAGAGAATGGCGAATGTACATCCATAGTGACCTCAAAATAAGTAGTTATAGCAGAATTACTCATGACTGTCAAAAAGTATAAATAACCCAAGTGTCTATCAAGTGTTAAATGTTATATAGTGAAATGCTATTTGGTAACAAAAAGAATGAACTATTTATTACTTCATGCCATAACACGATTGTACAGTGAAAACATTGTGCTCAGTGAAGGAAATCAGTCCCAAAAGTTCATGTAATGTATGATTCCATTTATCTGAAAATTTCTACAGAAAATTAGAACCTAATAAGGAGTGGGGATATTCACTCACGATGTCAAAGAATATTTTATTGAGTTCTAGAATTCTCGGCATATTGAAGATGCCATTCTACCTATAGTTACCTTCCAACCAATTATTTTTTCCAACCAATAATTTTAAAGTAATCCATCTGAAGTTATATTTTATGTCTTTATGTTAGAAATTTTGTAGACTTACCATGACATGCATAGGGACAACTTTATTTTTATTTTTCCAACTTAATATGGTTTGGTTTCTTAATTCTTTAAATTCAGAAAAATACTTATTATTTCTTCAAATATTGCCTCTGCTCCATTTCTCTCATTCTTCTCCAAAAACTATTACACTATTGCATTGGATAACCCTCAGTACACAACCACATACAATGATTCTGTCCTTGAGGAATCATGTCAGGATCTTTCCAGCTCTTCTAAAACTGGTCATGTCTGATCACTTCCAAAGACCCACTTTTGAACATATGACACGTTGTGGGGATATTTTAGACCTAAACAATAATACTGAGAAAACTTATTTTCCTATTCAGAGACTCTAGTTGGGCTCCTCTCAGCTTTTTGTCAGCCACATCCCATTGTTAGAAATGTCCTCAAGAACACAAGTTTAGTAGAAATCCTATTAAATTGCTTTAACCAGAATTCTCCATCCTTGATATTTGATCAATTTTAATATCTAGAGATGTTTCTGGTCTGATCACTCTGGCTTACCTTTACCAAGAATTTTGTCAGATATGCTTAGTAAAATCTTTCCCTGTATTTTTATTAGAAATTTTACACACATGCACACACACACACACACACACACTTCCTTGATTATTTTTTCTACTTTTTCTCAACTTTGAGTTGAGTCCATTCTTTTTGATTGTATTGCAAAACCCATTGAAATATTTTACTATAATTATGATAGTCCCAAATAAGGCCTCCCATACCATTTTGACAAGTGTCTGAATAAAAAGAAAGGCAATTTTTAAGGGTAAATTTTCCATTTATATTTCAGATGTAGTCTTAGCCATATTATTTTAGAGGTGATGATCTTCTACTCAGAACCTCAACTTAGATATCCCTGGGCTTGGTCACCTAAATTCTGAATTCCAAAATGCTTCAAAACTATGATTAAAGTTGTTCCATTTTGGTAAATGTTCTTACAGAAAAAAACCAGCCTTTAGGGGCAAATTACCTTTGTTAAAAATGATTATTATATTCTTATAGTTCTTGAAAATATTTAAGATGATTAAAGCTAAGTATATTTCTTTTTGCATTTTTAATTTTACACAGAGGATCGGTCTGTATGAGACAATGTTTTCATAATTTTGGACACTCCATTCATTCTAAAATCTTAACTTGGTGAAAGAAACTTTTATTGTTTGAGCATTTGAGATAACATATTTATACTATTAATCTGCAGTATAAAATATGTGATTATATATGAGGCGTACCTTATGCAAAATCAGTATGGGTGGCTTTACTACTCTCAACATTCAGGTCTTATACTATCAATTGTATCATCCCTTTTGTATCTCAAATTCTGTTTTTTCCTATGTTTGTATTATTTTGCTATGCTTCATCAACTCCATCCAAATATTGGAGGAAACAAAAAGGCAGAAAAGTGGCTCAGATTCTGGGTTTTTCTATTTACCAGTTGTGAGACCTTGGGAATTTATTTAACTTCTATACCTCTCTTACTTTTTGTAAGAAGAGGATAATAATGATACATACATAGCTGTTACTCTGAAACGAGTGGGTGAACACACAGGAAATGTTCAGAACAGTGCATGGCACATAGTAAAAGGTATGTAAATATAAATAAAAGCTTTTAAATTTCCTAACCTTAATTTTTAAACCCCAGTCATAAAAAAGACAGAAAAATATAAGCTATGGTTTGAGAGATGTTTTTGGTTGATCTTCAGATTTTATTATTCATAGTTCCTTTTCCAAGTAACAACAACAGTCAAAAGCTACCTACTGGAAATTATCTTTCATTTGTTTTCAGATACTTCCATGGTTAATAATAGTACAGAAGTAATAATCAGTATGAAATAACAAATTTTTAATAAGCCAAATGTAAACAAGGAATAAAATATACAAAAATTCTTAAGTACTAGTGACTTTTGTTGGGCAGATACTGTCCTCCTTTTATGCTATAAATCATAATTTCTCTAAAAGTTTTTCGGACAATTCTTAAGTTGTATGTGTATAGGAATAATTCAATGCATACTATTACTATTTCAAAGGGAAAGCATTTCCTTGTTATATAATCTACAAAATGCGTTTTGAATTTATGCAAGTATTGTTTAACTGCCTTGATTGTACTATACAAATGTTTATCAACCCAAGTATTAGAAAAAAACTGCAAAAATGATACAGAAAAATTGTTTCAGACCAAAAAAAATTTCATGACACCTACCAAATTTCGTATCTTAAAAATAGCAGAAGTTATTTACAATAAAATTCATTTTTAAAAAGAGGAAACATGTTTTTGTATTTGAGGTGTTATTAGTTGTTATCCCACATATGAAGAATGCTTTTAGAACACCTGTGACAAATACTTATTAAGGCTCAAAACTGCTGTTACATCTAAAATGGGAATAATATGGCTTTTAAGGCAGCCTATTCTATCGATGCTAGAAAGTTACAATTTTTCTGTGAAATTGTATTTCATGATGAATCTAAAATGATGCTACTTAGAGCTTCTGTCCTTTGTATTTTTTTCTATCCCCTAAATAGTGCATGCACCTAAGCATCCTGAAAAAATAGAAATACATCACATTATCTACACATAAATGTATCAAGAATTTTTAAAGCATGTAGAAGAGATCCTAGGGAGAAACATGTGCTTAAAATATAGTTCTCCTTCTTTAACTTTCTTCCTTTTCAAAAATGTACTCTTCTACTTATTCTTTTTTATCTCCTCAGGTCACTCACTCTTTCCTCCTTTTCTTACTCCTACCACAAATGTTAAATCATGTACATCAAGTATTTTTTTACCTCGCAGTTTCCTTTTATGATGAGATTTCAGAACTTTTCACCATCAGGATGATTTTTTTCATCACACCAGTTTTCCATAACTATGCAAAGAATATTAATCTAAGTTTAGGCTTTTATTTTTATTTTAAGTTGCATCATATAGCTTTCTGTCTATATTCTGATCTGTCAGAATATTTTTTCATTTTTTAATTTTTATTTTGAAGAGAATAAAACCAAATGAAATAAAACAGAATAGAGACAAATAAAGCACAACAATGAACATGGTACATGACTTCAAAACAAGGTAAAAGGAAATCAATAATGGCTACAATAATGCCTCTTGTTATCTTCAAAATAATTGCCCATACCATCAGGCATAATAAAATCAAACAAAATAGAACAGAATGAAGCCAATAAAACACAAAACAATGAAAGCCATACAGGACTTCAAAACAAGATAATGGTAAAACAACAGTGGTTACCATAAGACCTCTTGCTATCTTCAAAGTAGTTGCCTATACTATCAGACATAATACAATCAAACAAAACAAAATAAAATAAAATCAATCAAAACAAAACAATGAAAGTAATACAGGGCTTCAAAACAAGATAATAGGAAATCAATAATTGCTACCATAATATATTTTGTTATTTTTGAAATAGCTGTCCATGCCATCAAATATAATAAAATTAAACAAAACAAAACAGAATAAAACCAAACTAAACAGAACAATGAAAACAATACAGATTAACAATGACCACTGCCTTCCATTTTTAAACAGTTCCTCCCCTTTCACTTTCACATTGTGTATTGTGCATTTTGGATCCCACTAACTCCTTTAATTTGTTGTACTAGGGAGACAACAAGAAATTCACCCATGTGACTGTGAACCATTTCATCCATGAGCATGATCGTGAGTTGTATCCATTTACCTACAAGAGCCTTGAGGTTATTTTTCTTCATAACTGAGCAGGTATCCATTGTATAAAAATGCCATGTCTTTCTTATCTGTTCTGCAGTTGATGGGCAAGCTACCCCTACTTTTTTCTGGCTCCCTGTCACATAGTGCATTGTTCTCTCCTTTGACTTTCAGTCTGTGAATTTTCTTTCTAGTTAAATGTGTTTCTTGTATAGAGCATATTGATGGATCCTGTCTCCTGATCCACTCTGCCTCTGTTTCTTTCTCTTGGTGCACTGAGGCCAGCTACATTAATGGTTATGGCCAACATGCACTGCCTTATCTCTGCCATGCTATTTTCCTGCTATTGGCTCCCTACTTTTCCCCTCCAATAAGTTGTCTGCCCCACTTGATGATCCCCCTCTGCCACTGCTCCTGGGACTGTGGTCCTTTTTCTCTCTAGAATGTCCTTTAGTATTCTTTGTAGGGTTGGTTTGGTGGTCATTAATTCCTTGAGTTGTTCTTTGTCATGGAAGTATCTTATTTCTCCATTAATTTTCAAAGAAAGTTTTTCAGGGTAAATCAATCTTGGATGGAAGATGTTTTCTTTCAGGACTTGCAATACTTCACTCCAGCCTCTTCTTGATTTGATGGTTTGTGTTGAGAAGTCTGTCTTGATTACGATGGGTTTTTCTTTATAGGTAATCTGCTTTTTTCTCTAACAGCTTTTAATATTCTGTTGTTGTGTTGAATTTCTGGGATCTTGATTATTATATGTCTGGGTGTAGATTTGTTTTGGTTATGGCTAGCTGGAGTTCTACATGCCTCATTTATTTGAATGTCGCTTCCTTTTCCTATGCTTGGGAAGTTTTCTAATATTATTTCTGTAAATAGACTTCTAATGTCATTTATGTTGACCCCTGCTTATTCATTCACAACTTTTATTCTTAAGTTATGTTTCTTTGAGTTGTCTTGCAGCCATTGAATTGTTACTTCTTGGTTCCTTGTTTTTTTTTTTTTTTTAAGAGATCTTTCGTTTTGTGATTGCAAGCAGCAAACCTATCTTCAAGGTTTGAAAGTCTATCTTCAGTTTCTTTCAAGTGGTTCTGCCAGCTTTCAGTGGAGTTTTAATTTCCTGTATACCTCTTTAAGTCTATTTACTGTATTCTAAATCATTTTTATATTGTTCATTCAAGGTTTCCCTCATTTTCCTATGCTCCTCTATTTTTTATCTACGTCTTCTTCATAGGTGCTTAGCAAAGCTTTTATTATGTTTTCCATTTCTTCCTTTACCTGAGATAGTTCTAATTTCATTTATAGCCTCATTAAGTTGTTTCTTTACTTCAGTTACCATCACTTCAGAAACTTCAGGTGTGTGACTCCTGATATCTTCCGTGTTTACATCTCCTGGACTTGCTCTGCTTGGATTGGAGTCCAGAGACTGGTTCTTTGTCTTTGCTTCTTCGTCTTGACATATTCCTGGGTTCTTCCAGACAAGTGGATAGTGGGGTCCCAGGCACTTTCCGCATTGGCTAAAATTTCTCTGAAGTGAGACTATTTGTGTCTTCTAGCCAGTGCTGGCTATGGGTATGTGATTGTGGCCTTTGGGTGCACTGGTGCAGGGCTATCTGTTGCTTTTCACACCCTGCACTGGCTCTCCTATGGCTGGTGGAGTGCACCTGGGGGTGAGTCTGGCCACCAGCTATGGACCTGAGCTGGTCACAGGCAGGGATCATCCACAATGGCCCCTGTAATGCACCTAGGGTTGGGACTCAGTCCAAGCAATTTCCAGTGGTCTGTACCCAGCTAGGAGCTGCTGGAGGAAGCCAGCAGCAGTTCTGGTTCCAGGCTTATCTGGCCTGACTCCAAAATGGCTCCTGGCCAATCACTTTCTCCCAAAAGAGGACTGAGTCTTCTACACTCACCACCAGCCAGTGCAGCCCTCTGTGTCTGCCACTCCCTTCCACCACCACATCTCTTTGCAGAGGCCTCTGGGGTCGCCAGCCACCACTGTCACTGTGACTGTGTGTCCCCAGTTTCCAACAGCTCCACTCGCCCAGTGAATCTGGCTCCAGGCTAAGGCACCACCAGCTACCACCTTCTTCTTCATTTAAGTTTTTCCTTTTACTCTCTCTGTGGGCTTCAGTTCACACTTTAGATTCTTCCTGAGTTCAGAGGACCCACTTATTTCCTTCTTGTCTTTCTCATGATCTGTCAGAATACTTTCTTTCTTGACTTGACAGTTTTGTTTTCAAGATGTGCCAATAGGAAATCTAAAAATCTATTTTCCAGTCTTTTTTTTCAAATTTGTTAGGAAGATTATTACATATACTTTTTTGGATTTTTTGAAGTTTTTTTTTATTAGTACATGTTTGCAGTACATAATGATCACATTCATCATGGGGTACTTGCACATGTACATAACACATTTTAATTCTTTTTTTAACCCCTTCCCCTCTTTTCTCTACAATTCTTCTTCACCTTCTGATTTTCAAAAGTTCTATTTCAATTTTTTTGCATATACTTTTATTAGTCCACATATACTAACCTATTAAGAAACTATCCTTGCATTTATTAGATATATTAAGAATCCCCAAAGTCTACTGTGCAAACTATTTTTCATGTCTTCAGTAAAGATGTATTGAAAGGTCAGACAAAAAATTTTGGATATAGTGTTTATCTGATCTGCTAATCTAGAAACTGCTCTCAAAAAGCAATTTTAATTTTCTGTGACATTCTAAAATGTAAATGAAGTAAACATAGATAGGTGTTCTGAATGTCCCAAATTACATCCTCATTCCTAGAAAATATATCTTTATTTAAATGTTCATAAGCCATCTGTACAAAAATCTTTTTTAGAGTTTTGTTACACTATACTTTAAATGTAATTTAACAGTGACATATGAAATTCCTTCTTTCATGACTGCAAATCTGGAACAACATGTGCTAGTGTTTAGAAATTTGGCAGTTTTCCTGTGCCCAGTGGATTCTTAAAACTCACTAAAAATACTTACTGTTCAATATGAGAATTATATTTACTCAGTATGTTATAACTTAGATTTTGAATACTGGTGATTGAGATTCATTTACAAAGGTGTACCATGTCTGTGTCTTATTTTGAATATCAAGTTTTAATCACTCTATAATATTTGTAATACTTGCCTTACCCCTTTCATTGTGAAGCTAATTCTCCTAGATAGAGAAAATAAAAGCACACATAACTTGTGTAGTATTACTCCATTTTTTTCTTATTGACCTTCACTGACACTATTAAACATGGAATTGATCCCTTCTACAATTATTCATTCTGTTCAGTAGTACAGAATCCTCCTTATTCCTATTAGTTTTTTCCAAATTATTCAATATATTGCTACCATTGGTAATGTGTATTGCAGTCTTTAGTTAAGTGATGCTTTTTAATAATCTTCCTATTTTTTAATTTAAAATCTTCATTTGTCAGCAATTTTCTTATTTGGGCAGATTTTAATTAGTTGCCTGCTTCATATTCACATATGTGTTTTATAGAACTTCATTTAAAGATTTCCCTATCTTGTGTTACAACATATTTTATATTGTCATGAGAAAAATATAGCCTTTTCAAATTAAAAATTATTCTAATTTTCTAAATCCTAGTATGTATGTTACCTACCTGACTGTGTTAATTACTCAAATCCTTTATGGTTATAATCATCAAAATTCTATATTGCTTTTCAATTTTCTGTTTCTTCTGCATCATCAGCCACTTTAAAACCAGAAACTCAGATTAACATTGTTTATTTTATCTATATTCTGAAATAAATTTTGCATATTACCATTAGATATCTAGATAGTTGACTTTTTTCAAATCACTGAATTGCTTTGCTGCTATAATTATCAATATTTTCAAAACATAGAGAAGAGTCATCGCATATTTATTTCTCCATTAATATTACTTCTTTTTTCTCACCGTAAAGTATGTCTAGGGCTCCCAGTCCCTACTCCTATGCACCCAACAAGTTCTTTAATTTTTTGTACAGATAGATGATATCAACTTTTACCTCTAGTACCAATGACTTTCTAATTTTAATATTCAATCATTAAACTGTCTTATCACAAATCTCAAGAATAGTCACAAAACATTTAAATTTTATTATTTTCAATCTAAGCCTGTTCCACCATGTATGCTTTATGCAATGAAACATAGAAAGTCATATATCTATGACACATATAAGTATATATCTAGGCCTATGTACAACATATGAATGGACTATTGCTCTTGTCCATCATGTTTAGCTTCACTTAAGAAGTACGAATTTTTTTCTTTCTTTCAAAGAATTTTAACAGTGTTGCCCTACATGGCATGCACTTGTCCAAGTAGTCTTTTTTTTTTGTTTTGTATTGGAGATTGAGCTCATGACCTCATGCTTGCCAGGCAAGTGCTTGTGCTGCTGAGCTAAACCCCCAGTCCTGCCGCTTGTCCATTTAGAACTGTGCTCTTCTCTTGGCTTCAAATTTCATTTCAATGTTTTGATCAATATACTGCCTATCAAAAATGTTCTTACTAATATTCTGCCTATTATTTTAGTAAAAATATTCTTACTCAATATACTGCCTATCAAAAATACTCTTACTAATTTCCTAAAGAGGCCACCATTTAATATTCTAACCATCCTCTATGAAATAATATTTTCTATATTGTCAAGTATGTATCATTTAAGCTATGTGTTTAACAAGCAAGCAGTGGGTTCTGGAGATAAGTGGTGTGATCACTAATAAATATGGTTATTGCTCTCATGGTTGTCACACTCCCTTGAGCGACAATAGAACATGACCTCAGAACCAAGGACATGCATAAGGTGCTGTAAAGAGAGGAATTGCAAAACAAAAGCTCCACTATAGACAGAGATGTGACAACCTAAGTAGATCTCAACTAGAATGAAAGAAAAAAATTACCATCTTTGCTCCACTTTGTCTCTTTTGCATGATTTTTTCTTTTCCATGATTTTAAAAAGATGAAAGATATCTTTTTACCAGCATCAACTAAAGATAACAGATTTGAAAAATTCTAGGAGAGTTATCAATAATAAAGTCACAGATAATAAAAACAAAATCCACCATAGTTATGCATCTATTTCCATGTCCATAACACAGACAATAACAGTAGAACTCCACTTTTGCTCCTCGGGTTTTAAAAGGACTCACTTGTTTTTCATTTGCCTGTCTTAAATTTGTACAGGGAACTTGTTGCTATTTTTTTCCTTCTGAATACCCAGATCTATTCTTTCATTCAGTGAGTAACTATATAGCTTAAGTAGTATTTCCCCTTTTTTTTGTCTCCATTGTGTTATTTCATTCATCAGCTTCTTGGCACTGACTTTGGGTTTCTTCAGTTCTCTCCTACTCATTCTTTTTATAAAATCTCTCCAAACTTGCCTGCTGAAATGCTTCATTTTTCAAAAAAGAGTCAACATAGATTGGTACTCCCAGATGTCACAAATTACATTTGCAGTATATATGGTTCTCCTCACAGTCTAGTATGTGAGGTTCACAGCAGAGGTTCTGGTCCAAGGCTTCCATGCATTCCAACCTCCAGAGGCCCATCAGACCCTAACCCAGGGCTCTGACCTGGTCTTCTGATCCCATGTGAAACATTCTCTCCAACAAACAGCAGGATGAAGTGATGGTTGGTAAATTTCCAGATGATCAGAGTTTGTACTTAAACTTGATGTTTGAGATCTCCAAATTATTATAGTTTTTAAATTAGGATATACATGTGTGATTTTGAGTAAAAAAACAATTAAAAGTCTTAATGATCTCTCATCAAATGGCAACTCTTTGATATTTCATACTCGTCACAGCATACTTATTAAATATCCACTGAGATAGCTGTGTCATATGCAAGTGTGCACATTAAACATAAAATCACAGTGAAGTTTGCCTTTCCATTAGAATTATAGAAAATTCTTTCAAAAATAGACTCTTATGTTTTAGACGGGGAAATACTCAGTTTTATAGATACTGAGACAATTATGCCTTCTCTATCATAAGCATTCGGTAAATTCTTTTATAGCTTGGGAGATTTGGTATAAAATCTTGATGGCTGTGTTACATTTTTTCTATGATGTGCTTTGTATTATTTTCTCAGTTTATGCTTCTAGCTTATTTCTAGAGATTTTTTAATCATAAGGGAAAATTTCAGTGAAATAAAATGGTTTACCTATTGTTGACAGATTAATAATAGGAATTTAGAAACTGTAATGTTTTCCACTATGAAGGAAAAAATAAATTTAATTAGCACATTAAATTGTATTTTGGAAATTAATTTGTTAATCACTCTTGCCTGGAGCTTTCTCATCTTTTCTGAAAATCTTACATTGTGACAGGCAAATACGTGCCTGCAGAAAAACTGATTTGTTATTTATTTGCATGTTATTATGTCTTCAAATTCCTCTATTTTAAAAAAGCAAAGCAGCATATTAAAATAACTAGTGTTCAAAATAACTGCATATCAAAACACTCACTGGAAAAGACAAGATAATTGAAAACCCTGTCATTTTAGGGCCATAATATACAGTCAATCTTTTGTTTGGCCACTACTTGGAAATATGAAAAAGTAGCTTGCATAAATTCTAACTTATTTTCCTGACCCTGCCGCACTCAATTAAGTCCTCCCAAAAAGAATACGGTTTCTGTGGGTCAAAAAAAAAAGAATTTCCAGCCAGTATTCAACTTGAGATAGTAGTGTAAGATGTTTTTCTTCAATACAATTTTTTAAAAATATTAAATCAAATACCAATAAATAACCACATATAAATCTATAGTTATTTGCTCGCTGATTATGCCACTAATTAATAGTACATGCAAATTTAGAAACTACTATATGCAAAGTGAAGAAAACACTCCTAACATTACAAAGTGAAGCTATCATTCTAGTGTATATTTATGATACACTGGATGTTTACAGTAGACTGAATGCTCCCAAAAGGCGTGTGTTAAATCTTAACCCCTAAGATCTTATAGGTAAGACCTTTGGCAGAGGCTAAGGTCATCAATGCCCTAACAATTGGCATTAATGCCCTATAAAAGAGACCCTAAACACCTCTTTCCATGTGAAGGCAGAATGAGAAAATGCTGTCTGTCAATCAACCAAAAATACTCGCTCGAAAGATACCAAATCTGCCAAAACCTGGATCTTAGACTTCCTCACCTCCAGAATATAAGAAATAAACTTCTGCTGTTTATAAGTTACCCAGTGTAATGTATTTTACATGTACAACACCTTGAACAGGCTAAAGTAATACTTTTTAAATTTTATATAACATAATTTAACACCCTCATCATAAAGTTATTTTTCCCTTATTCTCAATTTTTTCTTCTCTTTTTATTTCAGGAAAAAATATGATTTCCATGTGAAAAATAGTTGTCAATGACAGAACCTAAAACATTTTTTAAACTACATTGTGACAATACTTACCGAAAGATATTTCAGAATTCGTCTTATGAATTCTCCTGGGAGTGGGAGCTACTCAGAAGTGCACGCATTCAACTTATTCTGTAGTCAGTTTGATTCAAAAACTTCAGAAGATCCTTCAGAAATTAATTGCTCTAAATCTGTCATACTTTGAACCCATCAAAACGATTTGGTGATTATATTAATAGATCATTCCCCATGGTTTCAAGCATGAAATATATTCTTACAGTTTGTTTATCTTATACTCTCCATAGCCTAAGAGTCAGTATGGAACCTTTATTGCTATTGTGAGACACAAAAGATTTTTTGATAACAAGAAATCATAACAATGAACATAACCTCTGTTCTCTTATGGCTACATATCTGTACAAACATTCAATCAATTTCTTCAAATGTCAAAAGCTTGATAGATCACCAGAACTATGACAAAATGAACACATCCATGAAATTGCAAACTGAATTTTAAAATAGAACCTCAGGTCCACTTCACAAGCCTCACCTGCCTTTTTTGTATTGGGTTGTCTTTTTTCACATTTATCTATAGAAGTTCTTAAAGAAGTCTTTTAAAAAAAACTATTTTGCCTCTCATGTAACTTGGCATTTTATTTCCTTAAGTGTGGCTCTTAAGAAATAATTTTACATCATTTTAGTGCAGTTTGGTTTATTAATCATGATTGTTTTATGTTTTATGCTTCCTACAACCTACTTAAGACGTATTTATGTACTGTATAATCATGAAGGGACTTGTATGTACTTTTTGCTAGGGACATTGTTACTTACCCCTATATTTATATTTATAATTCTGCTGTAATTTACCCTTGTATATAGTATGAATAATAGATAACTAATATTTTTTCTACATAGATATACAATTGGCCCAGGTTTTATTTTTCAAATCTTTACTTGTTACTGCTTTTCAATATCACATGTATAATAAATCAAATGTCTAGTATCATATTTATAATAAATCAAATATGCTAATTTATCACCAAAATCTATTTGATTTCATTTGACAATGTGACTATACTTACAAAAGTACCAAAAGACTTTAATAATTAATTTTAAATAACATGACTTTATGTTGGCTTGCCACCCAGTAGCATACATCTCTAATTTTATTTTCCTTCAGGACTGCCTTAATTATCCTTAGCTCTTGATATGTGCTTATAAATTTTAGAAATTTCAAGTTAGTTTCCACAAAAAAAGTCTTCTAGGATTTTTTAAAGCAATTGCATTAAATTCATAGGTTAACTTTGAGAGATTTACTACAGTGAATCTTTCAATTCATGAATAAACTACTTAAATAAACTAGTTTGCTAGGTAAAGTCCAAAAATGTCATGTTGGTTATTTAGCAATCATACTCCTCTACTCTGGATACTAAACATTTTCTTATCACAGATATTTGTCCTCATGGTCAAGACTAGCTATAATCAGATGCTAAAACTCAATTTTTCCAACCTCCTATGGGTAATAAAACCTTGTTCTTAAGCAACTTTGGAGGGGTACAAAATCCATCACTTTAGTATGTTAAACT
This sequence comes from Cuniculus paca, assembly GCA_004365215.1. Classification (NCBI taxonomy): domain Eukaryota; kingdom Metazoa; phylum Chordata; class Mammalia; order Rodentia; family Cuniculidae; genus Cuniculus; species Cuniculus paca. The sequence continues at coordinate 17,461 of RJWT010005015.1, forward strand.
AAAGAGTTTCAGACTTGCAGCAACACAGTACTTTTGCCTGTATTAATTTTAAACATAAACCAGGCCTGGTGGTGCACGCTTAAAATCCTAGCACTCAGGAGCCTGAGACAGGAGGATCGTTGCGAGTTCAAGACCAGCCTGGGCTACAGAGTGAGCTCAAGACCAGCCTGAAGAGCATAGTGAGACCCTGTGTCAAAAACACAAGGGCTGAGGATTTAGCTTAGTGGCATAAGTCCCTGTCTGACAAGTGTGAGGTTGTGAGTTTGATCCCTGGTGCCGCAAAAAAAAATCGTTAAACATTAATGACACTTGTGTAGCTCAAAATGTTTAGTTATAAAAGACATCATGATTACATAGTCTGTTGTCTGATCACATCAAGCTTTCTCTTGAGAATTACAGACCCCATGTTTCTACCATTATATGCAATATTATATATAGCACAAAGTCTCTTACCAGTTTTGATAGCCATTAAAATGATAAATGAGACAAAGCCACTTGGACAAAGCAACTTTGTTGCAAGTGCAACATTTCCCTTATTCTCTGACCTTGAAGTGTCATTTCATTTGCATATTCAAGAAATATTTACCTAGCATTGACACAAATCCTTGCAGTATGTCATATAATAAAATGTGATTGCTCTTTGTAGTTTGAGAAGCTAAAATTCATATACATTATATAAGCTCTGTGTACATGATAAAACCTACAAAATCACCTCACATAGTTTAAATCACCTCACATAGTTTAAATCACCTCACATAGTTTAAATCACCTCACGTTGGTTTCTCATTTTATTATTATACAGAAACCTTTAACCACTGCCCTAGAAGTATGCTGTAATCATTCCTACCTCTATACTTGTACACAATGTTCACATTTCTATTTCTGAAAAGTATCACACCATGACCTCTGAAGTGCTGAGTCCAATAAACCAACTATGAGCATTGCCACATGCACTTAGATCTTCTCTATGTGGAAGCTCCACAATGACCTCAAGTTCAATAGATGCCAAAATGAACTTACTGCATTTCTACTTAGACTTGTTCAATTCTATAATCTCTAGGTACATAAGAACAAAATCCAGATAACTCTGCAAATGAGAAATGTGCAGATTGAATTTAAACTCTTTCCATTCTATCTTTTCAATATTATCTTTCAATAATAGTTTAAGTTTTCACTATTTCTTCTCTTCGTTATTAATTTTTTAGATGTATAACCAGAAACAGGTACAACTAGAAAATGTCCTGATACTATGTTTCTAACTTTAAGTTCCCATTTCTTCCATCATTCAAGCTGCCTTTTCAGTGGAAGATATTCCTACATCTTTTACAAACTAGTTAAGTTTGAGTCCCATTATTCACAATGAAATAATCCAATCTACTCCATATTCCAAATATAATGAACTATCTTCTTTCTTAATGATGACTGCTTTTATACAAATGCATTACAACATTTACTTAAAAGTTACATTTTCTTTTTTTCATGTTTATTTATTCCTATTAAATTCTAAGATCCTTGAGAATAGAGATTAATTCCAAATAATTCCTGTGTCCCCAGAACCTGCTAGGGCTCAGAAAATATTTGCTAAATTGATGAGTAAGTATATGAATGAATCATCCAGATGAAGTTTTTCTGTTAGAATATTTGCTTGCCTTTCCATGATGTTTTTAGCTCTATTACTTGAAAAAAACTAATAGATGCTATACTTTATTCAAGAAATAATATGTTGAAGCGACTTTTTCTTTATTATATTGAATCATATCTTTTTTTCAATAGTTCTTCTTGGTCAAATATAAGTACAAATTATTTACATTTTTCAAAGCGATTCAAACTGTTACACACAGAGGAAATACATAATATTTATCAAACAATTCTTAGATTACTAAATAAGAATCACAAAAGAGCTCTAATTCTTACTGATTCTATAAATATTGATAATGAATTCCAAAAAGTTACATCTTGTCCAAAGAAATGGAGTTGGTTCATAAAACTGAGCCAAGAAGAATAAAAATTCCAACTCAAGGTTGATATTCAGCTGAAGTAAGACAAAATACAGGCTTTCTCCATTTTATTAGCTATTCTTGACATTGTAACCGTTGTGGCATGTATGTCATGGTTGGTGTTTAACATACAGTTTAATAGACATGATGTTCCAGTGCCATTATTCTGAGGAGAGAAGATGGTGAGCATCAAACAAGTGATTATCTTAACTAAGAAAGAAGAAAATGACAAAAGAAGGAATCTAACATTTATTCTTCTTTAACTGGATTAGAAGTCCCAGATAATATGTTCATAAGTAGTTCATGGAGGTTTGTCCACTGTCTACTATTAGCAATTATTGGTACCAGTTCTAGACAGAAGGAATTCAAAGGGACCTGAGGTTGCTGCTTACAATAACTGAAAATTAATTTCCAGTAAATTCTTCACTATTCATAAATTATCATAGCCCTGCAGGCTCAAAACATGAAAACATTAGGTCAGGCATGAAACTGAATTGCAAGTATGAATAGTTTTCAATAATAATTGAAATACAATTTAGAAAGTGTAACAATCCTTTGAGCTACTGATATTTGCTGCCAAATTTTCTGTCACTTTCATAGAACTCATTTTTTTAATTCACTGAGTTTTTTATTGTTGCTTACATGGCAGAAAATAGATGCATGGGCAAATTTCAGTTTTAAAATGTATTAGAAAAAAATAACTACTAAAAGGAAGCTGTCCAATATGTCATACGATCCTTATAGGATATTTAAAAATGCACGTTTGAAAGATTGTAGCCAGTTGTTAAAAATAATCATACTTAAAGATTCTGACACTAAAATTTTCTTTGAGAGGTCTTACATGTTCCTCTGCACATGTCTGTTATTGATTGCTGTAGGATCTGTGCACATTATCAGTGCTTTCTATTTGGTTGTTTCTCTGCTTCCTCTAAATTAGTGGCTGCAAACCTATGGCACATGTGTATTTGTTTTTCTTTTAAGACAAAAGCTGTTAGCATATGAGTTGTTTGTTCTAAACTAAAACCTCAGCATCAGGTTCAATTGCAGTGTTGGGATTTTGCAATAAATAAGCACATGTGTTTTGGGTTGCAGTTTGGGCCCTCATCTCTAAAAGATTTACCATCAGAGTCGAGATCCTTCCATTAGTTCCATATTATCAACAAGTATTGTTAATTGCTACTTTTAAATGACTTAGATACTCCCTATATGATATAGGAAAAGTATTCTCATTTCTTAATATCTTCTGTAATGAATGTGATTAAGGAATGTAGTTCTTATGCTTTTCTTTCCTCCATTCTTATAATTTCATAACTTAATTGATCATATTTCCCCAGGAATCAACCTAGAATTTGGAACAGAATCAATGCATGTAATAAATATTATGACTCATCATATCAAAGCAATAAACTCAGTGCATTTTCCCCTAATGTACATCCTTTTAGGACATAAAAGAAAGACACAAAAAAAACTGTAATTTTACTAGAAAAAAGAGAGATGGTCATCATAGACAGAAAATTGGAGGATTGCAGACTGTGAGAATAGAAAATTGATAGAACATTTTCTACCTTTAAAAATGATTAAGTTATTTCAGGCTCTCTTATCATAAAAACATACAGAAGAGGTGGTTAGAATATTTGTAAAACATTATATATCCCCATAGATCAGGTCAATAAAGAAATAAAAGTCACATAAGGCTAGAATAAAAAAGGAAATAACTAGAAATGAGAGATGCTTGTTGTTATGGCTTGTGTCTAGATGACCCCAAAGCCTCATGCAGTCATAGGTGGGACTTTATCAGAGGTGACTGAATCCAGCGGGTATGATTGATTCATGGTGCAAAGCAAGGATTAAGGGTGGGTGATTACTAACTCAGCCCACTGATTGGTTTGGTACCTGGTTATGTAAGGGACTGGAAGAGGCTTGTCTTTTCCCTTCCTTGCTTGCTTTTTCAGTGTTCTGCTTGCCATGAGTTGGTTCTCTTCTACATTGTCCCTCTGCCGAGTCACTGAGACTTGTTAGAGTCAGCCAACTATGGACTGAAACTTCTACAAAGTAAACAAAATAAACCCTTTAACTTTGGGTGTCAGATGTTTTGTCTCAGCAATGAGAGAAAAGTAACTAAGACAGATTTCTTTTGATCACCAAATCAATGTGCAGATATTTTATGAAAATATGAAATCATTTATATACAGTGATTGAAAATCTATTATCCCTAGTTTCTATAAATTATGATAGCATATTTTGGAATATTTCATTTGATTTACTCTTCTTTGTATCTGATAACATGTCTGTTTACTCACATATAAGAATGCAGGCTTTGGGCTGCCAGATTGCCTCAGTGGGCACAAGGCCTTGGATTTGATCCTTAGTATTAAAAAAGGGTGCACTTTACAATTCCATAAATGTGAAGCTCAAAAGCGGACAAAAACAAAGTTGTAAAAGCTGAAATCTAATTCCAAAACTACATCATATTATATGTACATCCTTGCCACTTACTTTTGTCACCGAATAGTTCCTGATTTTTTTTTGTATATCTTCCTTCAGATCTGCATATTATTTTAATATTGATATGAAGAATTAGGGACCAACACACTTTCTTTTAATTTAAAACATAAAAGGAGTTTAGTTTGCTATGTTTTCACTATTTAAGTTGGAGTTAGTATTTTGAAAATTATTTTGCACAATGTTTTTCATTTTCATGCAATTAACTTTATTTCTTGAGTTTCTGTAATTTTTGCAAACCAGATAACTTCTTGCAAAGCATAGGTCCAAATTAAAATTCTACATAAATTTAATTTCTTATCTAAATAAATATTTTGTCAATGTGAAATATACATTCAAAGGGTAAATAAATTTTAAGTGGTCAAGTGAATTTTTATACTGGAAACAATCATGAAAATCATCATTCTCTTAAGGTAATGGAATATCTCTAACATCCACAGAATTCCTGCCTAATCACCAGAAATACGTGTATAAATTGAAGCCCTGAACCAAATGTGGGAATATTTTATACACAATAGGAAAAAATATGAAATGTCAAAGGGGTGATTGCAATTATTTCTAATATAAAGGTTACTTTTCCTGTACTACATCCTTTAAATATGCATTTTTCTTTTATAAAAAATGAATATATTTATTTGAATGATGACTCAAAACACATTATGTATTTCAAAGAGCTGACCAAACAGATACCACAAAAAGCCTGAGAACACAAAATATTTTATAAAATATAATTGATCATCTTCTGCCACTCATCTGTACTATACGTTTTAGTCTTTATTCCTTTGAAGAAGTTTCAGGTTCACAATAAAACTGAGAAGATATATGGATATTTCATATGCACTCTGCTCCCACACATGTGCAAGCTTTCCGTTTATCAACCATCTCTACCTGAGTGGAACATTTTTATAACTAATGAACCTATATTGTCACATCATTATCAACCAATGTCAATAGTTTAAATTAGGATCTATTCTTGGCCTGTATATTCATCACATGGGTTTTTGACAAAATGTGCAAAAATATGATATGAATACTCTCTAAAAATTCTCTATCCTCCACCTATTCATCCCCCTGCCTATTGGAATCATATAGCATGGAGCCTTTCAGCTTGATTTTTTTCACTTAAAAATGTGTATTTTGGTTTCTTTCATGTTTTTTTTTCACGACTTGACAGCTCATTTGTTTTTAGTGTCAAATGATATTCTATTCTCTGAATATGCCATAGTTGAATTATCTATTCACCCACTAAAGGACATCTCGGTTGCATCACATTTTGGTAAGTATTTAAAAAAATAAACTGCTTTAAACATCTATGTCCAGGTCTTTGTGCAATGTGATGGTTTATATCTAGACATGAGGGCATGATGCTCACCAGTGGATTTAGTCCACTGATGAGGTTATAGCTAAATGTGATGCTGCGAGGTGAGGTCTGGTAAGAGGAGGCAGGTCCCTGGGCATGTACCTGGGAGGCTATACCTCACTATCTCTCCTCCCTTGATCTCTCTCTGCTTCTTGCCACTATGCCACGAGCTGTGTCTGTTCGGCCATGCTGCTCTGCCTTGGAGTAAAAACTCTACAAACTGTGAGTCAAAACAAATCTTTTCTGTGGGGAGCAGTTGAAGCTGGAGACTGATTACTTGTGCAGGGCTGGAGCAAGGCCAGCTCTGAGAACACAAAGCTCCCGAGGAAGTCATGTGAACGAGCTGCTCCAGCAGAGAGCATGAGGTGCCCAAGGCAAACCAGGCAAACCAACTGTTAGGCAGAGGGGTTTCACCTCTCATCAATAAATGTGCTGAAGTCATTGAGCACTTCTTTTTCTCCCACCAGGAGCAGAGGCTCCACCTGACCTCAGCTTTCTCATTCTGACTCTTACCTCCATTTCTTCATTCTCCACCATCCTCCACCTGGGAATTTCAAGAGCTGCACTGAAGTGGCATTTTGTCACCTGAATGGGGACCTGGGGCACCAGGAAACACATCATAGAGCAGGTGAGAGGAAACCTCTGAGTGTGCACACAAACAAAACAGACTTCAGAGGGAAAAAGAGCAAAACAGGCTCATGAAAAGCATAGAAGAGAGAGGTGTATCGAGAATATCAATATTGATTTCATCAGGTGTAAAACATGGGGCAAACAGGTTCTCAAGAACAACAGATGTATATCCAAATGTTTGTTGTATTACTGATTCTCTTATTTACGTTTTTGTGTGGACCTGGATCAGGGAGTGTCTCAATGATCGTACACCTGTTGAGATGACCACAGAGGATTTGGCTCAGAGCACTATCTTAAAACTAAGCCTCAAACAGAAAAAGGATAGTGAGCAACAGCTCCTCCAAAGAATTTGAACCCTCCAGCCTTGCTCAGTCTGATAAGGAAGGAGCTGTGTGGAGCAAAGAAGACCTTCCCCCACTGGAGGAATGTTTTGCTGTTACTTCCATTTCACAGCTGCCCAAAGTAAAACCAGGGAATTGGTCAGATAAATCATTAAATAATGTTCCTTATGTATAGTACATCTTCCCTCATTCCCTATGAGGGTTAATCTTGGAGGGTTACACCCCAGTCATCTCTGGCAAATAGATGTCACTCACAATCCTGAGTTTGGCTTTCTATAATGGGTCCACATTTCAGTGAACTCTTTTTCAGGATTTAATTTTTTCTTCTGCCTGCACTGAGGAGCAGTCAAACACGTCATTGCGCATTACTTGAATACTTTTAGTCCCCTTGGCTACCTGCAGACATTTAAGAGTGACAATGGCCTGGCTTACATGAGTGCTACCTTGCAAATTTCCTTACCACAGGAATTTCTTATAACACTCAAGGTCACACAATTCTTAAACATGCTCACTATATACACAAAATTCAATCATAAAAACAACAAAAGGAATTCTTCCCTACAAAATTCTTTTTGTAAGAAATCTCTGCTAATTGATCTACAGAAAATTGTGACTACTTATAATTAAACTACTAAAACACCCATGGTTGATTCTACTTTGTATTTCAAAGTGCCTAATATTCAGATAAAATTAATATTAAGCTCACCATAAAACTTCTAAAATGGTAATAACGTTATCATTTTTTTTTTTTTGCGGCACCGGGGATTGAACTCACAACCTTGCGCTTGCCGGGCATGCGCTGAGCTAGATCCCCAGCCCTGTTTTTGAGACAGGGTCTCACTATGCCGTTCAGGCTGGCCTTGAGCTCACTTTGTAGCCCAGGCTGGTCTCGAACTCACAACGATCCTCCTGTCTCAGCCTCCTGAGTGCTGGGATTATAGGTGTGAGCCACCACGCCCGGCATGGTTTACAGATTTAAAAAGCATGCTTTTACCTGGGTTGCTGTCTGGTTAAAATGTTATTAAAATTAGCTTTCTCATAAGTCATTGGAAATTTGTTAAGGTAACTAAATGGGAACCCTCTGGCTTGGGGAATTATTGGTCAGGGCTCCATTTGATCAATAAAAGAACAACTGCCTGGGAAAAATTATATCCCAACCTTTGTTTTAATGAGAGACCCCAATTATCTCCATAGCCTCATGGGAGACACCCCAATAAATGTTATTAAAAATGTATTATCGTGATATGTTTACATTGGTCATTGTCAAAAGATTAAGTTTCTAGAAATGAGACCATAAACTTTCCTGAAAGTACTTTGGTATGAAACTAAATTTAAAAAATCAAACTTTTCATACGGCTATAGCAATCAATTGTGCTAATCTCATGGTCTATTAAATGAATTCATACCTTCACATGTACAGGTCTTCTAAAATGCAAAACAGGGATTGTTTATGGTGATAGACTTTTTTTTTTTTTTTTTCAGATTTAGTCACTTGCCTTTCTTTTGTGCTCCAGCTACTTGTAATAGGAGGTTCAGGTCAAACTAACATGGAGTCACCACTCAATAACAATGAAACTTATCTGATGTATATGCTATGTGTGTGCCACTATACTTAGAGATACCTAGGCAGCAGTCCAGACCATGTCACAAATTTCTTCAGTGACATCTCGTTAAAGGTCAAGAGATCAGGTGAAAACTTTCCATATACTAGATAGAGATATTGACTATACCAAGATGGAGAATTTGTGTGGTACAAAATTTCATCATGATTGTCATGCTATGATATTATGCATGGCTTCTGAATTCTAATTTTCTGTGTAAAATTGTATGACTGTTGTCTGTTAACATTCTACAGGGATTCAACTACTAAAACACCCATGGTTGATTCTACTTTGTATTTCGAAATGCCTGATATTCAGATAAAATTATAATATTAAGCTCACCATTACAATGTAATATCATTAACCTTCTCTTCTGAATATTCAACTGAGATCTGAAGAGTAAAACTGGAAAGATAGAAGGGCTAGAAGTATTTTGGCCCCAGTCTCTGAGGACCCAAGACATAACAGAGCCTCTTCTGTGATACCGTGTAACTCAATGAGTCCCCAATCTCCTGACCAAGGAGACTATTATACTACAGAGGAAGGAGATCAGCAATGTATAGTGTGCCTAAGGAGAGTCACCAGGACAGAAAAATCTCCCAGGCTTTCACAGTAAGTAACTTGGTGAAGCAATGGCCATGACTCACCCACATAGTTGACACAACAGAACTGAGTAGTGCTATACATGGTTCCAGGGTAAATTCTGAAGAGACTTAACTGACCATGAAAGACAGCAAGAAATTAATTTTAATTAATGCAAGTCTCACTTTAACTTGGTCTTGAACATCCAGCAGAAAAGTATAACCACAAGATCTATAAAACAATGTCATAGTAATGTGCTAGCTATAAAAGAAGCTCGAATCGCTAACACTTTCTTATAATTTCCAGCTACACTGGTAACTGACTACTGTTATGGGTTAATAGATTGTATAGAATTAAATTGATGAATGCAGGAACATAAAATTCTTGAACTAGGAATCTTTAGCCTAAACAAGTAAGTTCACTCAGAATACAAAGGGTTGAAGAAGGAGAAGGTCTTCTGCAAAATCCTCTAAACACAGCTCCTTCAATTCCAACAGATCACCTATTGCTTGCAAATACAAAAGGGGGACTCTTCTTCAATTTGTGGGTGTCAGGCATTTTGTCTCAGTCACAAGAGAAGTAATTAAGGTATACTGATAATAAGTTTTAATGTCCTTTGGATTACTACTATGAGAGCAATTGCTAAATAATATGCTAAGAGTATATTTAGTGTTGTGATTGACTAATTGTCTTCCAATGTGGCTCTATCACTTTGCATTCCCACCAGCAATAAACAAGGCTCCTTGTGCCTCTCATCATTGGCAGCATTTTGTAGGTCACTGCTCTGCCTTTTAAACAGACATTTTATGGTATCTCATTGTTTAATTACCATTTCCCTGGGGACACATTATGTGTACCATCTTTTCATACATGAACATTCAATGTGACAAATCAAAGATGTTGAGAAACTTTTCAAGACTTGAAGTTATCATCAATCGGTGATGCTCAAATCGTATGTAATTTCATATTAAGCACATTTTAGTTTAATATTTACTCAAAATAAAGGTAGCTCCATAAGATAAAACTTTGTAGCTAATCTATTATGTGGTTTATAATATGTTTAGTGCAAATTCTTTGCATGTATAAGGCTTGTCACCTAAATATAATTTTTTAAATGTCTATGGGAATGTAAAATGGTCCAATCAGTTTTGAAAACTGTTTGGAAGCATGTGTCCATTCAAATGAAAGGATGTGTATATGAAAAGACTTACATTGTATGATTCCTTTTATATAAATTCTAGGAAATCCAATTCAATGAGCAGTGACAGTAGATCAGTGGTTGCTTAGAGGTTGGTAAAAGAGTAAGAGGATTACAATGAGGTACAGAAAATTCTAAAGGTAAATAATATGTTCATTACCTTGTTTGTGGTAGTGAGGTCACAGGTCCATACCTATGACACAATGTTTCAATTTATATTCTTTGCGTATGTGTAGCTTCTTTTTCGATGTTGTTGTGTAGCTTCACGTATGTAAATTATATCAGGATAAAGCTTTAAAGGAAATCCTTCTGAAGCCACGTTATCTAAATTGCTTTTGTAGTTCTCAAAGAATATGAATATATGGAATAAACATTTCCTCTTAGTATTATTCTAGGCTGCCTGAATGCCCACATCGCAAAAAGTGATATTTAAGAAGAGCTTAATATGCCAAAATTATTCTAAAACTTTAGATTTTGATCTGTTCTTAACATGTGGTTTACAGATGAGATTGATCTGGGAAAAATGCATTTTTAGTAGACATTCAACCCAATCTGATAACTCATTTTAGAAAATAAGTGAGACTTTAGCCTTAGTCATCCAAGATGCTCTGGCTTCTCATAACTATGTTTTTGATTGGTCATTAGAGAAATCAATTATCTTTATCCCTAACTTTTATTATGTGAGGACTGGTGTCTTCCCATCCTCCTCCTGGTCTCAAGGTGAGTAAATCTAATTAGAAAACACAGATAATGAGAAAATAAGACACTTAGGGTATCATTCCAGTTCTGCCATAAATTTCTAGAGTCTTGGTGAAAGTCCTTTAATCCTGTGGACCTTGTTTCCCATGTAGCAAGATGTAACAGACACAATGCAACTTCACTGATTTGATTTGCTTTCTGTGAAAGTTCAAAGAGATAATATCTGTATCCAGACCCTCATTCTCTTTCCAAAAACACTAATAAGGCCCAGGACCTACTGTACTCATTCAGGTACATTTATGGTAGGTCTGTTCTCAGTCTCTTACACTATAACTTCTTCATCTATGGGATATGTTCAACTAGGTCAGCAATGGTCTTATTATTTATGTTTTTCTTTTATGCACCATGTAGACTTTTAGTACTTCTACTATCACTGCAGCTGAACTGAGATTTAAGACACCAGAAATCTAGAATTCTGCTTATTTTTTTAGTTTCCTAGGTTTGCCTTAGATGTTTTGATGGTTCTGTTGCAGTGATGGCAAACATTTTAGAGACTAGATCGCCCAGACTTAACCCCAAACCCACTTATTTAACATAGAGGGCCAACACTACAACTAAACTTGAATACTGAGGTTTTAGTTTAGAAAAACAACTGATATCTGATGCTTGGGCAACTTGGTTCGCCGGCCAACAGAGAGGGCTCTGTGGGCCCACTGCAATATGTGTACCATAGGTTTGCCACCATTGCTCTATTCTAATATAACATACACCTTCTTTTTTGAACTAAGTTATTATTTCTCGCATTACTAATTTCATTCAGAATTTCCAATTACATGCAATGAATAAACCCTAAGCATTGTGCTAGAGTATCAATAAGTATAGTATCTATTGATTTTGTGCCCTCCCTCTATCTCCACAGCCTCAGCATGCTGAGTTGCCAGAGACAAAGCATTGCCTTGATGTGGCTAAAATGCTGCCTAAGGAAAGTCAAGAATGAAAATCAAAAGCTTCAAGGACCAATGGTTATAATTATGGAAATAGCTGGAGACACTGGAATTGCATCAATCTAGCTATTCCACAGAGCTTGTGGGTACAGCTACACAAAGTTATACTCCAAGATAAGGTTCCCTAAATACGAGTGAACATTAAAAAAGGCACTCTCATCATTGTCCAATCCCAACAGTAGGCACAGAGGAAGTAAAAAATGAACAAAACTTGAGAGCAAAACTGAGGATTTAGAAAGGGGTTATCAGATGCAGCGATGGAAAAGAAGGAGCCAAAGAGGAGAATGATTGTTTCAGAACACTGAAAAAGCTAGAATATAGTTGCAAACTCTGCTAATCTGGCAGGCTACATAAATTTTGTTAGTCCAAATGATTTTTAAAGGCTATTTATAAAACTGGCTTTAATATACCTTAATGAGGATTCATTAAGGAAATGGCTTGTTACCATTCATGTGTTTAATGATCATGGCATACTTCCTTAACTAGACATGCAAATGATTACTTTAAATATCCAGCTCTGCAAAGCTATTTTTGTACTTTGGAGCATAAGATAAGCTTACTTAATTGAACTGTTTCTACTCTCTGGGAAGAGATAATATTTAAATACCTGTAGCTTATAGAATAAAAATAGAGGGCACATGCTAGGAATAAAAACAATGATTTTCATATTAAGGCTATGATTTCTTTCAGCCACCTAACATTTCATTTTGGTTACTTACATGATATCTGTGCATAGATTCATGAAGATTCATGAAAATTATTGAGCAAGAAAAGATTCAGTCTTATTAAGGCAAACATGTTTTTTCAATATTGTTATTCTCTCCTTTTTGCCTTTATTGATATGACTTAGTTTGATCGTTTCTGTTGTCTCCTGTGAGAATGGATTTAATGATGATTTTAGTCTGAGTAGGCCTGCAATGGAGATTGTATGGAGAAACTTGATGTTATGGGTAAGTTATACAGAACTATCTTCCACATCCCTTCTTACCTGACCAGTAAAGGCCTAAAGAGAGTCCTTTCATGAAATGAAGCAAACCAAAGCTGGGAATGAAAGATATTGATTCTAGTTCTTCAGCCACCTGTCTGAGACATCATTTTAAAATTACCCAAGCTCATGATTCCCCTCTTGTAATGCAAAGATAGCATTTTAACTATGTTGCAAAGTTGTAAGAATGAGATGCACTCATTTTTACAAATATTTATTCATCTGCACCTGCCATGAAATCTTGCACTCAGTATGGCATACAAGAAAAATAATACAAATATGATCAAAATATAAATAAAACAAAAATGACATAAGAACAACTTGTCTTTAATTTTTATTTTATTAAATAAAAAGAGCTTGCCTTTAATTTTTATTATCAGTAAAATTACTGTGTATATACTTAAGTTACACAATATATTTTCTTTGTATATACATAGTGAAATGATTACTACAAAAACATATTCATCACTTTTTATGGTAACTCTTTTTTGTGTGTTATAAGAATACTTAAAATCTACTCTCTTTGCAAGCAAAATTTTAGTATACAGTGGACCCCCAAAATTCACAGGGACTATGCTCCTAGAGCACCAGAAAATTCTGAAAAACCAAAAATTTCATATCTGGTCATAAAAATGCCTATAAATGCCTAGTTTTAAAATTTAAACCCTACATATGCTATGTCTCTCATAATTATGTAATTTAATAAAATACTGTATACTGCGATAAAGTACTGTATACAGTACTAATTACAGTAATAATTTAATAAGAACACTATACAGTAGTTCAACCTTTTGGAGTGTATTACACTTCTTCTGGTGCTTAGGTTCATTGTCAGAGGCATTTTAGGGCATTTTAGCAACATCTTAGGGTTCTTATGGCTTTAGGAAGCAAACCAGTAACACTGGGGATAGCTACACCCAGTATAGTAACCTGTCATGATGCAGGAATGCTGGTGCATCTGCCAGAGATGGGTTGCAGGGCAGCAGCCAATCTGAAGCAAGAACTGAGTAACACTCTCAGATTGGCTACTTACAAACTTCCTGCCAAAAACGCAATTGAGGATATCTGGAATTTCCACAATTGTTCTGCGAACAATTATTAGTTAGGTTCTGAGGAAAACAATCCAGAAACTCTGAACCACAACTTCACGGAGATGTACTGTACAATATAATATTAACCATAATCATCACTCTGTGCATTAAATCTCTAGACCTATTTGTTCCCCCTAACTACATGTTTGTGTACTTTGACTTGCTTTTCTCTATTTTCTCCCTCTGCTTGTCCCTGATAACTATTGTTCTATTCTTCATTTGTATTTGACTTATCAAAATATTCTGTGTATGAGATTACATATAAGTATTTCCTTTGTCTTATTTTGCTTATCGTAAAGTCCTACGGGATCATTAACACTGTCACAAATGACAAATTTTCTTTTTTTTTTTCAGTCTGGATTTCATTTTATTTTGTATATAAATACCACATCTTCTGTATCCATTCATCCATTGGTGGAT